>PVJS01038721.1:0-19248 GCA_004027185.1 Glis glis
AGGAGGAGGAGGAGGAGGAGGGGGAGACCATCATGTGACAACAGAATCAGAGACTAGAGAGACACAGCCACAAGCTAAGGCATACCAAGGATTTCTAGACACCACCAGAAGGTAGGAAGCAGCAGGAAGGATTCTACTCAGGCAGGTGCTCTATCACTCTAGAACTCCTCAGTCTATAGCATGCAACCACTTGAGAAAACATATTTCCTCCAGCCCTTCCAGAATGATCTGTTGCTCATAAAAATATAAATGCTATCCTTGTGCTCATTTGCAATTATATTTATTGAAGCCTTAGGCATAGTTGTGTTGCTTTGCATGTTTCTGGTTGAGCATTCATCCATAGGATGGTTTTCTGGCTATCATGGAGTTCCTGCTTTTCATGTCTGCATGGCAATTGTTGCTATGCTGAGGCTATCCCTTCAGTGTGAACTGGTTGGAAAAGACCCAAACCAGGAAGAAAAAAAAAAAACTGGGAGAAGCTAGGGGTATAGACACAGAGAGAAAGAGAGTAGCTTCCAGTTAACAAAGGGTAATGTATATGTTAAAAGGAGGAAACAGAAGAAAGTCCTTATTTATTGTATCAACTGCACCTACCTGCCAGATATTTCATGTATATATTCTTATGCAATCTTAATACCCTTACGTGTAGGTGTTATGACTATTGCAAGGATGATAAAATTGAAGCCCAGAGAATTTAACTGGTCTGCTCAAAGTTACACAGCTAGTAAATAGAAGAGCTGGGATTTCAATCCTGTTATGCCTGACTCCTATCCTGATTTGTAGTGAGAACTCAATAAATAGTAGGTCTCCCTGGAGAAGAGCTGTTCAGACTTATCAGACTAGGAAGGAAGCTGGATTTTATTACCAAGCTGAAATTGTAAATAGGTAGATCCTTTTATATTGCATGCAATAGCAATCTTACTTTGACACTGAAGAAGGCTAGACCAGTATGTATTATTGACATAATGACCTACTGAGAGCTAGGTTTTAAGAAATTACAATGACATTTTTCTCTCCTTAATCCATAGTAATAGAGCCTTGATTTTTAGCTGGGTTCATGGTCATTTCTTGGTTTCATTTGCAGCTAGATATCACTATGTCACTAATATTTGACCAACAGCAAATGGAAGTGTCATGAACTTTCAGTAATCTTCCTCAAAGAAAGCCAAAGATACCCCCTTATCCCATTCTTCTTCATCCCTCCTTCTATTATGATGCTGGGAATCTGGATGCTTGAGCTATAACCACCACCTTGGACCATGAAGACAAAAGATCACTCTAGAGATAGCATAGCAGTGGGTTTAAAAGCCCAGGTCTCTGAGGACTTTGTGAAACATAATTGCTATTCAGTCCTGAACTGCCCAGCTTCTACTTGTACACAAGAGAGAAATACACATCCATCTCATTTAAGCTACTATGATCATTCTCTGTGCTCCATATTGTGTCCTTATAGGCTCCCTACTCCCTCTCCAAAAAAGTGTAAGACTTTTGCTTTGAAAGGTCCTTAAATTAAATATGGAGTACTTAATTCCTATCTATTATCAATAATACTTGCTTAAGTTTTATGTCTTTTTTCATTATTCTAAATCATTGCTACTTTTATTTGCACATGCTCTATAATTTGGCTTGACAATCTCCTCTCTGCACTTTTTTTTTGTACTCAGGATTGAACTCAGGGGAATTCTGTCTGAGCTACACTCCCAGAACCCACCTTATTTTGAAACAGGACCCTGCTAAGTTGCTGAGGGTCTTTCTGAGTTATTGAGGTTGGCCTCAAACCTGTAATTCTGTAATTCAGCTTCCCAAGATTACCTGCATGTGCCACTGTACCCGGCTTCTTTCGGTACTTTCAAAGTTCCCATTATGGTCTACATGTTGATAGATAATTTAATGCAATAAAAATACCTTGCTACTTGCTTTTAGATGTTCTTGGATTTATTTTGGACTTTCTACATAGAAAATCATGTCATCTCTGAGAAAAAAAATGGTTTTATATTTTTCTCCTCAATATGCCTTTTATTTCCTTTTCTTGTCTTATTGCATTAGCCAAAACTCCAGTATGATGTTGAAAGGGAGTGGTGAAAGGCAACATCCTGTCTTGTTCCATATCTTACTGGGAGACACTGTGCTATATGCTGTAAGTGCATATCTCATTGTGGTGGTTTAGATATAGAATGTACCCTGAAAGAGCTCATGTATTGATGTTCAGAGTTGATGCGATGAGGGTTGTAATCTCATCAGTAGGTAAATCCATTATAATGGATTTACTGATTTACTGGGTGGTAACCAAGACAGGTGGGGTATGACTGGAGAAGGTGGGTCACTGGAGGTGTGGCCTTAGGGACTGTGCTTGTGTCCTTGAATCCTCTTGCTTCCTCTCTTGCTTTCTGTCCTCCATGATGTAAGAGCAGAGTACTTGCCCTCCATCTCTCTGCTTCCCACCACCATGCCCTGAACTACAACAATGTAACATGACCTCATATGGACTGAGCCCCTGAAATATCCAGAACTGTGAGTGAATAAGCCTTTTTCTAAGTTGTGGCAGTCAGGTTTTTGGGGTCATAACAGTGACAATGCTGACTGAAACACTCAGAACTATTTTTTTTTTTTTTGCGGTACCGGGGATTGAACCCAGGGGCGTTTTACCTCCGAGCTACACCCCCAGCCCTATTTTTTTATCCTTTATTTTGAAACCGGGTCTCACGAAGTTGCGGAGGGCCGCGAACCCTGATCCTCCGGTCTCTGCCTCCCAAGTACTGGGATTACAAGCGTGCGCCACCACGCCCGGCTTCTCAGAACTATTATAATTCTTATTTTTCATGTGAGGACACTGCAACTCAGAAGCATTATGCTCAAGGTTACATGGTTTGGAAGTGGTAGAAATGAGATTTGAACTCACATATTTGGTTCCAGAGCCAGGCTTCTTGACCATTGATCCAGACACTGAGATATCCTATGAACAACTGTTAAGATGCATAGATGTTTGGAATGTTCAGCAAGCACCCAGATCCATGGAGATATGAAGATGAGCGCATATTGTAAAAGTTGGTCATTTGATTTTAGCACTTAGAACCTATGTGGATGATACCCTAATGGACGAATCTCAGTAGGATTGGTCTGGCGAACTAAGCACAGTCCTCTCTGTTATAATTAATATAATTCAATCATATACACAAGGCTGACAATGTTAACCATAACATAATACAAATTCATGCCACCTGGATCTCTGAGGGTCCTATTCTAAAATGCAGTGTGCATTTTGGAAGTACAAATACAGATAGTGACTTCATTTGAGCTGATTTAAAGGAGCAATCCTGGCGATGCTATGTATATTCCATACACACAACATACTATGCTCACATGTTCAGAAATGGCTTAGCCCTCATAGACAGTGAGATAAGAAACAAATCATTCCTCATCCATTATGCCTAGAAACAATTTATAAATGGGATTGGATTTTAGGCAAGGCCTTTAAGTAGGAAAAATAGCACTTCTTATTTCTGTGTAAACTTTCCACTAAATGAGATTTAACTGGGTTTGGGTTTAGATGTGAGGAGCTGGGAGATTGAATCCTTGCTGGGTTTCTAAAAGTGCACATTCATGGCATAGAGAAGGCTCTTAACAAGCAATTATTAAGTGACCAAATGAATAACTAAATGAAAGAGCCACAGAGTAGATTTTATTAGTTTGCATTCTCTTGTACTTACATCTGTGTTCTGAATACGGAAATTTGTGTGTATAAGAGGATCAAGAATGAAATCTGAGATGTGTACCTCCTATCTACTCAGACACTCCTCTGGGCATGAGTAGAGAGCTGCTAAGGGGTAGTTTGTCTGTATGAGGATTCTAGCTGACTCATGGGAGAACACAGTGAAACTCAGAGAGGCTTCAGCTATTGGAATTAAGTTGGCCCCATACCTTAGTTATCCAATCCCTTAGAGAGAAACTATGATAATGTATTAGTTTTCTGTGACTGCTGTAACAAATTACCAAAAAGATGGTGGATTAAAATACTGTACTTTCACGCATCAGTGAACACAACAGGCAAAGATGCTGGCTGTAGTGCCACTGATTCTTTAAGTATGTTGGAGCAGATTTAAGGTCCCTCTTCAAGTCATTGTCCTAAACTTAATATGATATGAGCTGGAAAGTGTGTACTTTTCTCTAGCCACTTCATCTTCATGGGTATGGGCATGAAGTAGATGCCAAGCTGGACTGAACCAAGATTGTAGTTTTCCCCAGAGTATCTGATACCGTTTATGTTTGGTCTCACATTTTCTGCTAATCCCACTATCAAATAATTCCTTGTAAGCTTGGATTCAGTTTGTGCTGATACTTTTTCCAGTTGTGTCATCTGTGTTTTTTCCTTACCTAGGATTTATTTAACATTAAAAGTTAAAAAGTTAAAAAAAATAAAATAAAAAAAAAATAAAATACTGTACTTCATTCCCCTACAATTCCAGAGGCCAGAGGTCCACAATCAGCATCACAGGGCTGAAATCAAAGTGTCAAGTAGGGTCACATACCCTCAGAGGGAGGCTCCAGGAGAAAATCCATTCATTGCCTCTTCTGACTTCTGAGAGCTACAGCATTCCTTGGCTTACGTGATCACATCACCCCAGCATCTTCCAATCTCTCTCTGTTCTGGCTTTACTTGGCCTTCTCTGTGTCTGGCCAGTCTCCCTCTGCCTCTCTCTTATAAGGATATATGCAATTGATTACATTTAGGGTCCACCTTGATAATTCAGGATAATCTCCTCATCTCAATATCTATACTTATTCACATCTGCAAAGATATTGCCATACGTAGTGACAGTCACAGGTTCTCAGGATTAAGACCTAAAATATTGGGGGCTATTCCCTATTCAAGGACATCAGCCTGATCAAGGGGCCTGTAAGGGAATATTCTCCTGGTCAGGTCCCCAGAAACTTGTGTCATCATTCTTGAAAGAGGGAGTGCTACTATACAATGGGTCAAATTAGAGTGTTCTATATCAAACTACTATTTATTTATTTATTTTTTTTTTGCGGTACCGAGGATTGAATCCGGGGGCATTCTACCTCCGCGCTACACCCCCAGCCCTATTTTTTTATACTTTATTTTGAAACCGGGTCTCACGAAGTTGCGGTCAAACTACTATTTAAATGCAATTCATTAAGGTTGTCAATACATCTGAGGGCACACTTGTTCATCATTCAACGACTTTGCATCAGATAATCAACACTGAACTGATTTGGGTGTCTTACCTGGAGCATAATTTCAACCCTACTAATACTGTAAATATGAAAGTGAGCACATTTATGAGAAATTAAGCTACAAAGTGTTATATTTAGTATACATTTTCTGAGGCGTGGTTCAGTCGTGACTTCCATTCCTCTCATCTTGTGTTTGTACAGCTGGCAACTGTAAATCCAACATGAGCACAGGGTTTGCTAGTCAGCAGACATTTCACAGAGCTTGGGAATGAATCTGTCACTGCTGAATTCTATGATTATCCAGACTCCTAGAATGTTGATTGTGGGGGGACACATGATGGCTATGGTTTCCCTCTCATGGGGTCCAGTATTGGTCCAGCTTGTTACAGCATGAGATACTTGAGCCATGCCCAAGAACTGTTTTCCTGGTGTAACCACAGAGAGGAACACTGAGCCATCCCACTTGCTTAAGGAATGAGTACACTCCCAGCAGTAGGGAGGAGCCCTCTGAGAGTTCACAGTTTAGCTAGAGCTCTGGTTAACCTCAAGGCAAGGGGTCTGTGGTACAGAGAGGCAAAGGACGCTATAGAAAACATCAGACTAAGCATTCTTTCCAAAAAAACATCTTAGTGTCATCAAAGACTCCAGCTTCCTTACCTCTTGCCCTGTATTAGAAGTTGATGCCTGGCACACTCTTTTCTGATGGAATGGGCAGGGGATTGTGGCTGTGAGGAAAAGCCATAAGATAAAGAAACCTGACTGAACACCAACTCCAGTCTCTGAAAGGCTGCAATGGGAAATGGATCTGGGGCAGCTGCGCACAAGGTCACTGACAACACCAGCAACCACCTCTCTCCATCAGCCCTTGCCAACCCTACAAAAAGCACACATTCTCCTTCACAAGGAGGCTGCCATTCAATGGCCCACAGAAATGGAAAATCGATTCCAGATTCGTCTCCGCCGGGAATTAAGTATATTCCTTAGAAATAATGAGTTATGAGGTCATCGAGGGCTTGTTCTTTCCCTGCTTGCAGAGACATTTTAATTCGAGAAGAAAAAGTGACTAATGAACAGGACATTCTAATTCCAGTGATGTGCTTTTTCCCATTCTAATGTCAATTGAACCACAAAAATATTCATTTTTGTCTCTTCATTCCTTGTCAAGGTTCAGGAAAGAACATTGTCACCAAAGGGGAAAAACACTGGGTAACTCCTGCTCCCTCCACCCATCTTCCGAAACACAGAATGAGGTGCAGTTCTGGTCTCAGCTAGCCTGCGTTCTCACGGTTCTTGGTGGAGCCATTCCGCTTACCAGTGGGGTACCCACAAAGGAACATTTTCCACACTTCTTAGTAGTGGCACACAAAGAAGACAACATGGTTCAGAACCCAGGACATTCAACAAGGTGGAGAGAAGCTTGATAAATGAAAAAAATTCCTTCCCAACAAATGAACTCAAACCTCCCCCTGCCCCAAGTTCCTAGGTACCATCGATTGAGTGCCAGCTATGATTCTGCTATGTTGATAGCCTGTTTGCAAGCAATTCCTCTTTTAATTCTTCTAATAGCCTTATGATGTTGTACAGGTAGTAAACTACAGAACTGGGTTAAAACCTGGGAAACATAATCTGCACTAATAAACCCTGTGGCGTAAGTCAGTGGTACTTAAACTTAAGCATACACCAAAATCATCTGTAGGGCTTGTCAAACAGACTGTTGGGTGGCACCCCAGAATTTCTGATTTTGTCAAGGGTTCACACTTGGAGACACTGCCCTAATGCCTCACTATGATCATCCACAATCATAGTATAAAGCTATTCAGGGAAGACCTTCAAATTCAGAAAGCCATATTATGACTTGTCTTTTCTCTACTTTTGTGTGTATGTGTATGGTACTGGGGATTGGACCCAGGGGCATTCTACCTTTGAGCTATACCCCCAGCCTTTTTTATTTATTTATTTTGAAACACGGTTTCACTAAGTTACTGGGAGCTGGCCTTGAACCTGCTATCCTTCTATCTCACCTTCCCAAGTACTGAGATTATAGCCATGCACCACTGCACCCAGATCCTTCTCTACATCTTAAGAGATTCTTAAAAGAGAATGTGTGAAAAATAGCTGGCATGCCCTAGTAAAGAATAGGAGAACGCCGGGCGTGGTGGCGCACGCTTGTAATCCCAGTTACTTTGGGAGGCGGAGACCGGAGGATCCGGGTTCGTGGCCAGCCTCAGCTCGCGCACGGGCGCGCGTGCACGCGCTCTCTCTCTCTCTCTTTCTCTCCCTGTCTCTCTCTCTCTCTCTGTCTCTCTCTCTGTCTCTCTCTCCTTAGTGAGGCCCTCTGCAACTTCGTGAGACCCAGTCTCAAAATAAAGTATAAAAAGTAGGGCCGGGGGCGTAGCGCGGAGGTAGAACGCCCCTGCGTTCAATCCCCGGTACCGCAAAAAAAAAAAAAAAAAAGAATAGGAGAAGGTAGGAAGTTAAAGGCACAATTTCTCAGTTCAAATAAAACTTTCCATGGTGGCCCTGGACGACCATGACACATCTGCTTAAGATTGTGGCTATTCCTTTGAAAAGGAGCCCCTCTCATGTGGGCGGAGCTGATCCTACCATAATGGCTCTCTTCCCTTCACCACCATGGTTGTAGGGTTAGTTCCCATAATTTAGAATTCTTTGCATGTCTCTATCTGTTAAATAGCACTGGCCCCACCTCTTCAGTCTCACTACCACTTTCTCCAAGAGTCTGAGTTTTTCTTTCTCCATGAGGGTGTGTCTCTGTCTCGTTCTCTTTTTCCTGTCTTGAGTCATCACTCACAATTTTCTCATGATTAGCTAACTGTTGATTGATTTAGTGAATTTGATGCAGTGCAATAAAGTGAAATATACCAAGCTGAGCATTTTGATTATACCGGACAAGGATCTAGATGACTTCTCTTCCCTCAGCTGTATCCATGTCCTGGAACTTAGACTGCCACTACTCCTCTCTTCTCTCCCATTCCTTGGCACAGTGAAGACTTTCAGATGGAGTGCAATTAACCAATTGCACCCACTGATGGCATAAAGTTCAATAATTTACCCGAGTCCATAAAAAACAAGGACTATCATGCCTCTGCATCTCTCATGGAGCTATTATGGGGAGCTATGCTCCTCAAAGAGGAAGCTTAGCCTGACCAAAGTCTGCTTTACTCACAGACTTTTTTTTTTGTTTTAACACCAAAAAAAGCAAGAAAATAACAATAATGAAAGATAAAGTTTCAAGTTCCCCCTGTCTATATTGAAAGATTTATGGGAAGTTATTTAAAAATGTTATCAAATAAAGCAGTTATGGTGGTACATGCCTGTAATCCCAGTTCTTGGGAGGCTGAGACAGGAGGATTGTAAGTTCAAGGCCAGCTCAGCAACTTAGATCCTGTTACAAAATGAAAAATAAAGGGTTGGGAATATAGCTTAATGGTAGAATGCCCTGAGTTCAATTCCCAGTACCCCCCTATACACACACACACACACACACACACACACACACACACACAGAATTTATCAAATAGACAGTGTTTACCTAAAATGGAAAAAGGAATCTAATTGGGGACATCTATAATAGACAAGGCATTGATTAGCAGTTCCAGCTATGCTATTCAAATTAATCACTATAGCTCTGAGAGTGTGGCTTTATTATTCCCATTTCATAGTCAAAGAGGCTGAGCCTAAGAGAGTACATAATTTTTCCCCAAGATCAAGTTGAGTCAAGGCTGGAACCCAGATTTGTTTTTCTTCTATATTATATGGCCCACTTAGAAAGTGATATGGTGAAAGAAGATGGACAAAGATAAGCAACCTAGAGAGGAAAATTAAGAAAGAGTGTGTGATGGAAAAATATCAGAGGCATTAACATGGATTATGCAAACAGGACATTTAAAAACCATTAGCAGCAAGGGAACTCCTTAATGAAGATAGATTTGAAAAGAAATGAGAGACACTAACAGAAAGTTTCAGGGTAGATGAGAGCACAGGGCAAGAGAGGGCTAGGAAAGGAGAAAAAGCAATAACTGCTTGTCCATGAACACATCGCGCTGAAAATGCAGACACGTGGCCAAGACTGGAGAATAGGGATGAGGACAAGTATGACTAAAATAAAGTATTTCCTCGGTCTTATTAAAGAGGAATCAAAAATGAAGTACAAATAAACATGAGGTCATATAAAAGATAAAAACCTTAGAAATATGTAAAAAGTTAGAAAAAATAAATTGCTAAAAGCTGAGAGAGGCAGAGGCAGAGACAGAGTCAGAGAGAGGTAGGAAGAAAAGGGAGGAACAGGAAGAAGAAGAGAAAGAGAACCAGGAGGAGAAAAAGGAGGAGGAGGAGAAAAGACAGGAGGGGGGAAGTAGAGGAGAAAGGAGAGCAGCAAGACACAGAAGAAGGGACAAGAATTTTTAAAACGTTTCCACAGAACAGGCATGCAATTATTCTGATGTTTGCAGAAGCATCGATTTTATGCCAATAAGGGAAGATACAAATACAAAATACCTTTTAAAATTTCAAAGTAAACTGCAGGGATGGGCTAAAATGATAACATCAGGGAGGGCTTCTTCCAAGAAAGGAGCTGCATGAATCAAACTCCTGGGCTCGCCTTTTTTTCTTCACAGTACCTGCAAGAACCCTGGTGAATTCATTTGCCTCCCTGCCTTGCTTTTCTCTAGCTCGTTACTGAGGTGCAAGCCAGCCAGATGCTGTCACAATGCCCAGGCAATAAAGTGTTGGTTGAGAGGGCACACCTGCTACTCTTTCTTTTATTGTTGGCAGCACACAATGCCAGTTAGCATTTGCACCATGTCTGAAAATGCCCAAACATAGTCCCTCTCTATTGTATAACTGGGTTGAGGAGCCCAGACGCAGCATCAGGTCCCTCGTGGACCCTTTCCCACGCAGCTATCTGGTGGACTATAGGATAGTAATTGGTGTCAATTGTCACTGAAAGACACATACCATATGATCTTTTACATCTTTTAGTGAGAGGGTCCCAGCACAGACAGATGTTCCCAGGGACACCACAGGGACTCATGCTCACCATTTCTGTGCTCCTTACATTGATGGTGTATGCACAGGATAACGGGCTAATTACTATTGCTCCACGGAAGCCCCTTGAACGGTCCCCCACCTCCTGCCTAAATGTCCAATCCATTGTCATCTTGTGCTTTGGTTTGTCCACATTTTGTAGTTCACAATTAAAAAAAAATCTGTTTAAAAGGAAAAAAATACTTGCCACAAGTGGAGGCAGGCAGCTTTGACGGTTGCCTCTACTCAAAAGGGATTTTGTTTTTCAAGTCATAGAATAAAATGAGTTGAGAAAAAGAATCCTCGGCGTGCAGGCTTTGCCTTCCAGCTTCAAAGCCTTTTACAAGCTGCAATTCATTAAACGCAATAATCATTTGAGGCCAGTGGACCGACCTCTGCAGGGAGAGAGGCCAAGCCCTCCCACCCCACCCTCTTTCCCTTTGTGTTCCCAACCACAGAGAGCCAGAGAGGGGGCGGGATAATGGGGCTCCCACCAGGCGGCTGCCCGTGGCCCTCCGCCCAGGCCTGCTTCTCTGTCTCCTCCTTGCCAGGGCTCCACGCTCCACTTAGCCGTTGGGAACAGGCTCTTCTCTCCTCAGGGCTACAATTGTCTGCCTCTCACTAATAGACAGGCTGCCCACATTTTTTATTTTCTTTAGATAAATGAAGAATTTCCTAGCCACGGGGCCTAATCAAGTCTGAAATATACCCCATTGGACAGGTCCCTTCCCTGCTTGGCCACTCCAGAATAGAGAGCCAAGAGGTACTTCTATTCCTTTGTCACCAACAGTCAGAGCCAGGGTACCTCCACAGTACACAGGGACACGGTCCCCATATGTGCCCTGGCCATCCCAGCCAGGCCAGTTACCCCTTGACAATTCCCATCCACCATCTCCAGTCCCCTTTCCAGAGAGGGAATGGGTGTGGCTGACTAGTATTGGAGTCGCTGAAATGAGTTATGTGGTCTACTAAGCTCATGTGGGTCACTGCAGTTTGGAGGCCTCATTTCTTTTGCCTTCTGTTATTCCACATGGACCCTACCCAGACCTTTTCTTAGAGAGAGGGAAAAAATAATAAAGCACCCACAAGGCCCAACCAATGGTGTATTAAATTTCATAAGGCAATGCTGAATTGATTTTATAGTTCTTTTTTCCCGTCGCCTTTGCTCTCCTAAGTCTACCTACTAGTTGAAGAAAAACAAGCACAATAGCCCTTTAAAGCAGCAATTAATTTCTACTGTAAGAAAGCAAACTTGGTCTACCTTTAACAGTGCATCATTTCCAAATGGTACCAAGAATATTCAGGAGTTTTATTCATAGAACAACCTTAAAAGCAAAAGCTTGTATCAGGATATTCCTGGACCAGAATTTATGTGGGGTAAAGAAGTATAGCCACCCCACCCAGGCCAACTCCCCATTCCTAACCATTTCTACCTCTCACCCCACCTCTCTGCCTTGCCTCCAGGTCTGCCCCAAGGCACCAGTTTCCTCCTGTGGTCTCTCCTCTTCTCTGCAGATTTTTATATCCTGCCCTTTGTTCAAGGCACAACGCAACTCCCAGCAACTCCATAAGGCTTTCTGTAGGCTCTGCCTAAATGGGCCCTTCCTTTCTTTGGATTCTTAAAATGTTCATACTTAAGTGATGTTCAAAATTATAATCTTAGACTTGGAAGTAACCTGAGACACCAGTCTCTTCATTTACTGAGTAACAAATGAAGTCATTTTGAGCTTACGTGATTTTCTCTGTGTCACAGACAGTTCATAGAAGGGACAAGAATCCAAGTCTCCTTTTAGTAACCTGACTTATTACCTCCCCCCCCCATAAATGACTGCCACAGACAAGGAGAGCTATAGATCACCAAAGTGCTACATCCACAGTATATTTATATTAGTTTCTCCCTGCCCCCCCCCCAAAAATAGAGGCAAACGGTCCACTACTTTCAACAGAATTCACTTATTCCATTATGGAACCAGACTCCTGCCTCCAACCACAGTCTTGTGACACTCAATACTCCCTTGCTCTGAGCATCTCTGGGAGTTTTGTCACAAGCCCTCACTGTCCTCTTGTTATGGTTTGGATCTGAAATGTCTCCCAAAGGCTATGTGTTGAAGGCTGGTCCCCAGGGCAGCATGTTCAGAGGTGGAGTGTAGGGAAATGATTGGATTGTGAGGGCTTTTGCCTTGTTGATGGGTTAATCCATGGATGAATTCATAGCTGAATGGACTATTGGGAGGTGGTGCAAACTGTACAATGAGGGGCCTAGTTGAAGGAAGTGGGTCTTTGGGGATGTGCCCTTGGGAACTATGTCTTGTCCCATCTCTGCTTCTGTCTCTCTACTTTCTGGCTGCCATGAGGTGAGCAGCTTTCCTCCTCCATGTCCTTCTGCCATGATGTTTTGTCTTAGCTCAGGCCCAGAGCAATGGAGCCAGCCGAACATGGACTGAAACCTCTGAAACCATGAGCCTAAATGAATCTTCCCTCCTTTAAGTTCTTTTTCTCAGGTATTTTGTCTCAGCAATAAAAAACTAACACGCCTTTCCGCTTCTCCCCAGTTCTGTGCTTGGCTGCTCAGGTTACTAACTGGGCCTCTCTGAACAGAAAGCACTCAGGTATGTTTAACACAGAGTTAAATACATCACTTTATAGTGACACTAACTCACCAACATGACCCATGAGCATAAAGACAATATGAGAGGGACTGGTTATAAGGAGGAGGCCCACATGACATAGAATATATTTATGTTAAACTAATATTCTTCTTTTTAAATGATTTCAAACTTATAGAAAATATTCAAGAGTACAAAGAGTTTTTTTTCTAAACTTCTTCAGGGTAAATTGCTGATGTGATGTGCCATGACTCTAAATACTTTAGGTTGAAATTCCTACAGAAAAAGGCATTTCCCTACATAACCACAACACAAACATCAAAACCCACATTCACATTAATTGCTACCATCTAACCCCACAACTCCCCATTCAAACTTTGTAAATTGTCTCAATAGCGTTCTTTATGGCAAAAAGATCCAATCCAGGATGGTGTGTTATACTTAATTGCCATGTCTTTTAATCCCCATCAGCCTGACATGATTCTTCAGTCTTCCCTTGACCTTAATGACTTATTATATGCCAATTAATTTGTAGAATATCCCCCACTTTGGGGTTCATTTGGTATTTCCTCAAGATTACATAAGATTATATATATTGGCAGAAATATCATAGAATTGATGGTCTTTATTGCATCCTATCTTGAGATACATCCATTTGTCCCGTATTGATGATATTTTTCTTAGATATAGGAACATCTCATTAACAGGAAAGTATGGTATCAAAATACATAAAGCAAAAATCTAGAACATGTAGAAGAACTTACCAAAGAGTAATAACAGGGAAAAACTTTAATAAATGTCTTTATCTTTGACAGATCAGGTGGAAAAAAAGCAAATATGAGAAATAGAATTGATATGGCTCATTTTATATATATTGACTTCTGGGCCCCAATAAGAGATAATTGACATGCTTTAGTGTAACAGAGAAAATAGGAATAAGTATCCCAAACAAGATATTTTAATTTAATTTTAATAATAAAAGTATAAACAATTTAAATCACTACTTGATTATTAAAAGTTGCTTTTAAAAATAACTCTTGGGACAAAGAGAAAGTTAAAACTATGAGTAAAGAACAGTTAATGAATAATAATAATAATGAGAATGTCATATTTTAAATCTACAGTATGGAAGCAATGCTGTAATCAGAAGCATATTTATAATACTAAATGCATTTTTAATTAAGGGGAGTGTGCTAAGAAGTCACTAAAGACATTGTAAAGAAAGCCAAACTACCAGAATGAAGAGGGAAAGGAATCATTAAGAAAGAAGAAAAACTAATAAACTGAAATTGGAAGAAAAGAAAATTGGATAAATAAACAGGAGGGCAGGATAATCTATGATCACTAGCATGGTATTGTTTCAGAAATATACAGATAGATCAATGAAATTTTATATAAAGTACCCAGAGTGTTCATGTATAAGCATTTCATATATTAACAGAGTCTTATATCAATAAAGAATGAATTTAATACCCAATAAATAGTACTGAGAAAATAGTTTAACCTCTGAGGGAGGGGAGGAGAAGTTAGATTTCCTACTTTATCCCATATACCCCCAAAGTATAAATGGATTAAAGAGTTATTCATAATTAAATTATTACTTATAAATATTATGGGGAAAAGATAAATATTATATCCTCTAGTGGAAACAAACTTTACAGCACTAAGTATAGATACTCTAAAAGAAAAAGATTAATACATTAGATTATTTTATGTTAATATATTTGACATTTTAAAAATGATAAATCAAAATCAAAAGGAAATGAAAAAAGCTGGGCGTGGTGGTGCACCCTTGTAATCTCAGTACTTGGGAGGCTGAGATAGGAGGATCCGGGTTCGCAGGTAGCCTCAGCTACTTAGTGAGGCCATCTGCAACTTAGTGAGACCCTGTTTCAAAATAAAGAATAAAAAATAGGGCTGGGGTATGTGTAGCTTGGAGGTGGAATGCCCCTGGGTTCAATCCCCAGTATTGCAAAAAAAAATTTAAAAGAAAGGAAATGAAAAATTATAAAGGTACATGTATTATATAAAATAGAGAGAAGATATCTTAATATATAAATAGCTCTTATGGAGCAAATACAAATAGGAAGATCCTGTTTATTTATTTATTTATTTATTTATTCATTTATTTATTTTTTGCAGTACCGGGAATTGAACCCAGGGGCATTCTACCTCCGAGCTACACCCCCAGCCCTATTTTTTATTCTTTATTTTGAAACAGGGTCTCACTAAGTTGCGGAGGCCTCACTAAGTAGCTGAGGCTGGCCGCGAACCCGGATCCTCCTGTCTCAGCCTCCCAAGTACTGGGA
Source organism: Glis glis (assembly GCA_004027185.1). NCBI lineage: Eukaryota > Metazoa > Chordata > Mammalia > Rodentia > Gliridae > Glis > Glis glis. The sequence continues at coordinate 15,155 of PVJS01038721.1, forward strand.
TTACAAGCGTGCGCCACCACGCCCGACTGGAAAATCATGTTTATTAGTGGTAATTATGTATTTATTTAATCAACCAACCAATAAATAATACCAAATCACACAAATAAGCAAAAATATTAAAATTAAAATGAGATAGAACTTTGTGCTTCTACCTTGACAAGATTAGCATAAATATAGTCTGTCTAGTGCTTTACTGCAAGGAGAATGACACATTTCACATGCTGCTGTTAGAATATAATTTAGAACAATCTTTATGGAGAGAAATATAAAAGTATCTATAAAAATGCAATGTGCATACTCTACTCTAACAATGTATTCTAATGATATAATTATAAAGGTGAGCAAAGACTTGTGAAAAATGTATAGTTAAGAAAAATTAAAGACAACCTAAATGTCCAACAATAGATGTTTGATTGAGGAAACTATGACAAAAATGAAGTAATATTCATCTATTAAAATCATGTTGCAGAAAAATACGCAAAGCTGAGTGGAAACATATATACATATACATATAATTTATATGTATGAAAAATTTTCACCAATTTCAGATTTCACCAAAATGTTAACACAGTGACAACACTTACAACTATTTGAATAGTATTTGTTTTTTTATTGGATATTTTTATGTTTTCCATGTTTTTTATAGTAAACATGTATGTTTTTATAATCATGGGAGAAATCCACTATATAACAAAGTGATTTGAGCGTTTTAATAGAAGATTCTAATTTTTCCCCCTGAAAATTGCTTCTAATGAGCTTGGCTCACAGGCCAAAGCCAAGTCTACTAGACTTCCTCCTCCTCACCCCATCCCCCTCCCAGGCCCGGCATCCCCAGAGTGTTCCTCTGCACACTTTGTACACAAACAGCTTTTCCTTTAAGCTTTTTCCTGGAATAAGAGTTCCTGGAATAAGGAAAGGACTGGGAAGGCCCATCAGGCCTAGGGGATCCATAGTGGTTCCAGTCCTCCAGTCCTCTTCTCTGGACCACACATGCAGCCTATACTCCAGGGGACTCACATCCCTACAACACCCTCCTGAGCTCCAGCCAGCCCCAAGACAATGGGGAACTTCACAGCTTCCAGGGAAGCCACGCTGAGCACCCAGCATGCTCAGCACAAAATGGGCCACAGAGCAGAGGGCAGCTTGTGATGACTGTTGTCACTATCTGTGTCCAGGGCTGACAACTGTTGTGTCCCCATGGAACAGCAGTGACTAACCAGAGCATGTGAGGCCAGCTGGGGATGAAGTTTTCATAACCAGACAAGAGTCTCACTGCGATAACAAGGTGAACTGTGCAAACAAAGCTAAGAAGACATCCCGCTGTTGCCCCTCTGCACCGCCTGGACCAGCCTGGCATCTCGGGGATTCTGCAAAGAGAGAGAGGATATGGAGAGATGGTTTCAGGTCACAAAGCAGCAGGATTTTAAAGCCTCTGTTAGTCTCTAAGCCCCTCTTCAACTAGCTTCTGTCAACTGAAGTCATTTCTAGAAGCCTTACCACACTCAGTCCATGACTGTCGGTGTGAGTGGTTTCTGCTCGGCCCTGGAGGGCACATTACAAACAGGATGGTGGGCAGGTTCATTCTGAGGAAGGGGTAGGGATGATGAGGGTGCTTTTTGGTGTCCTCTAGGAGGAGACAGGAGTAAAGAATGGGGCAGTGGCAGGGCTATGGAGGTAGCAGGGAGGAGGGAAAAACAAAGAAAGGGTCTAAAGCAGATGAACAGGTTCAGAGACAGTCTCCCCCATTGTTTTGCCCCATGCTAGCCTGGGCGAGGGGTTTCTGCCTGTTTTCAATGCTTGCCTTGATGACCTGGTATGTGTGTGTATGTGTGGGGGGGTACTGTTTGATTGACGTGAGCCTGGCTCAGGACTGTGGTACTCAGCTGAGATCTACCAAATCCTGTTCTGTACTCAGAGTGACAGTTGGTACAAGTTTGATTATTTGAAAGGAAATTTAACTTAAAACCCATATGGGTTTAGCATTCAGAAGAGGTGATTTATTCTCCCATGTTTAGATCCGAAGCTTCTGCTCAAGTGGCATGCACTCAGCTATGTCTTGTGTCTCCTTTACCATGTGAGCAGACTTACCTGCCCAACATCCTAGCTCCATTGCAAACCTCATTCCTCAGGGAGTGGAGGATGGAGAGTAGCTGGCATGGCCGAGAAGCCAAAATTATTGAACAGTACTAGGTGCCGGTGTGTTGGCACAGACTCGTTATAACATGTTTCTGATTCTGGAGGTCATATTATTTTCACTTAACCTAGTGGGCCGAAGAAGAAACTTGGACCATAGTGTTTGGTTTACCCACAGATAAGGAAGGTCCCCAAATTAAGTGTGGCTCATCCTTATCCTCTCAAAAGTCTCAGTGAGCCCAAGCTACTCCAAGAAATGTACATGAGGGGCTATGGTCGAATCTTCTCAACAGGACTCCGGGAAACATCCTTTAATTCTGTATAGCTGGTTTCTGTTGCTTCAGTGAGCTCTCATCTTGTTGGTTGATGAGACACTTTGAAAGTGGTGTTTCCTTCTAGGAAACAATCTCGTACGCATACTTTACATAATTGATATAAAGAACTTCTCAGGGAATATCTCATATCGATGGATTTTAGTAATGTCTTCTTTGTCCCGTGTGTGGTGCTCTAAATTATAAGTCCTAAACCAGACTTGCTATATTGTTGTGATTTTAAGTAGTTCCAGACTTGCTATATTGTTGTGATTTTAAGTAGTTCCTGCGTTGTCAATGATATGATGATATATCCATTCAAAAAGGGCTACAGAGACTGGTTCTGTGTGGTTCCAACAGTGACAAACCCCTGGCTTGTTATCAACTGGAGAAAGAATGGAGACTGAGAAGAAAAGAAAGCTAGAAGCTAAAGTCTCCTGTATCAAGGTAGCTTTGTTTTTCCCTTTATTTTTAGGAAGACAAGGAGTGGGGTTCCCTCCTCCCATATATTATAGTCTTTTAGAGACGCCTCCAATTAAAAAATAAATGGAAGTTCTTACTAAATTAGTTACAAATTTGCATTCTTTGACAAGTTTGGGCAGCAAGAGAAATTTTCCCTAACTGACCACCTGTCTTAGTTCCCCTGTGTCACTCCCCTGAAAGCTCCTTTGTTTAATTACATTTTTCTATGGGGGTGGGGGCCTCCCATTAGATACAGTGGGGCTTCTCTGAATGAGAGCCATTATGGTCTCAGAAACAACCCTAGTTCTGGGTGCTCCTTCCATGCAAATAATTTCTTATATTATCTCATTTCTCCCTTATCTGTTTGTAGGGAGGAGTTTTTTTTAAATATAGTTCAATTTCTTATGTCCATTTGCACTGATTGTCTTTAGATAATTAGAATTTCAGAATACTCAAACCCATTAGTAACTACTGGCATAAGGATAAAGATGGAACTGGATTGAGAGAAATAAACCCTGTATTTCCTTGACAATAGTGTCAGGGAAAAATTAATGGGGGAAAGAAGGGTCTTTTTAACAAACAATTCTGACAAAATCATATATCCACAAGCAAAAAGGTGAACTCAGACCTCATGCTGTACTCACAAAATTACTTAAGATGGATGAGATACCTAAATGTAAAAGCTAAAATACAAAATTTTCAGATGAAAACAGGAAAAAATCCTCTTGACCTTGGTTGGGTTAGGCAAAAGTTTCCTAGATATAACACCAAAAGCATGACCCATAAAGAGAAAAAAAAACCTGATAAATTGAATTTCATCAAAATTAAGACTTTTGCACCTCGAAAGACATCACTGAGAAAATAAAAAGACAAATCACAGATTGGAAGAAAATATTTGCATATTACATATCTGATAAAAGACCCATATCCTGAATATACAAAGAGCTCTCACAATTCAATAAGACAAACAGCTCAATTTAAAAAGCCAACAAAAGCCAGGCGTGGTGGCACATGCTTGTAATCCCAGTACTTTGGGAGGCGGAGACCGGAGGATCCGGGTTTGCGGCCAGCCTCAGTTCTCTCTCTCTCTCTCTCTCTCTCTCTCTCTCTCTCTCTCTCTTTCTACCTAGTGAGGCCCTCCGCAACTTCGTGAGACCCGGTTTCAAAATAAAGTATAAAAAATAGGGC
>PVJS01038722.1:0-19250 GCA_004027185.1 Glis glis
GAGGAGAAGGAGGAGAGGAGGAGGAGGAGGAGGAGGAGGAGGAGGAGGAAGAGGAGGAGGAGACACAATAGGAAAACATTGCACGTCAAAAGGAGGACGTGGATTTGGACCCTCGTCTAAACTCCGGATTGCACAAGCCGGCCTGATTGCCATCAGCGTCAGGCAATATTTACCGATTTCTGGGGGCCGTGAATGTGCAGAAAGGGCCGGGAGCTGTGAACTACAATATTCCCGGGCAGAGCGACCCTGACGTGACGCCCCGATACCGTGGGAGGCGATCGGACGCTCCGTGGCGACCTCAATGCTATCGAGCCACGTTGGCCAAGAAACGACGGATGAACTCATCACACGCGAGACTTGACAAAGCCGGCAAGACTCCCGAGTGTGCATTCTTAAAGTAAAACTCGAGACAGAACTAAATTAGCGAAAAAAGATATTAATACAGGTGAGGACTGCCCTAAGGAAACGTGAGAGGCAATACTTTGTGAGATAGATACACTATGGGTTATTTGCATTGGCTGAGATTCTCAATCATTCATTCATTCATTCATTGGTGCTGGGGATTGGACCCAGGAGCATTCTACCTCCAAGCTACACCTCCAGCCCTTTTTACTTTTTGAAACAGGGTCTCACTATGTTGCTGAGGGGCTCACTAAGTTGCTGACGCTGGCCTCCAACCTGCGATCCTCCTGTCCCAGCCTCCCATGCACAGGGATGACAGGTGCGCACCACCACACCCGGCTATTGGTAGGTTCTGGTGAGCAGCCGGCCCGCCCAGCTGGTCTGGTCCAGGAAGGGCGCAGGGCACTTCAAGGGGGCTGTGGCGGCCTCGGCCACGCTTCTGTGTAATCAGTGTGGGTGTCACAACCCTAGAATGGGGACGAGAACGGAGCCGTATTTGCATAGTTGAAGGAAGATGGCTGGCGCGGGAAGGACAGAGAGGCAGAGGTGGCTCGGTGATTACAGGGCTGCTTTACGAAGAGCAGCCCAGAGGCAGAAGGCGAGGTGGGAGTTATTTCAGGCTGCGATGTCGGCGTGTGATAAAGCGGGGCGGCCGGCCACATCTGTCATTAGAGGTCACTGGGTCACTCCTCCGGCCCCCGGTGACGGCAGGCGAGGGCAGCAGAACCAGCCGGGCAGCGTGAGTCCGCCTCTGTGTCTCTGCGGGACGGGGAGGCTGAGGCGGCGGCAGGGAGGCCAGACCCACCAGCTCTCACGCCGGAAAATGCTATCGCCCGTCCGCTCAGAGCCAAGAGAAGCAGGTCCTCAACCACACGTTAAGTGGCCGCCATGCAACTTAGCTCTGGAAACCCCGAGTCTCATAGACTGCGCCCCTGTGAGCAGTAGCACGGCACTTACTGTACTTTACAAAAACCAGACGTGTTTACCACAGGAAATTGTAAAACGAAGGTCAGTAAAGCAATAGCAGTGGGTTTAGAGAGATTCTTCACAACCATGACCACGCCTCGCAACCACACCAGCGCCCCAAAGTTTGGTGTATGTATGTGTATGTGTGTGTGGTACTTACTGGGTATTGAACTTAGGGGCGTTCTACCTCTGAGCTACACCCCCAGCCCTATTTTGATTTTAATTTTGAAACAGAGTCTCGCTAAGTTGCTGAGGGTCTCACTAAGTTGCTGAGGCTGGCCTCCACCCTGCGATCCTCCTGTCTCAGCCTCCCAAGCACTGGGATGGCAGGCGTGCACCACCACGCCCAGCAGGCTAATGTCTTTATAATTCATCTATCTGACTATCCATGCAATGCAAATATGGTGTGCGTGTATGTAGGTGTGTGTGTGTGTGTGTGTGTGTACACATATATTGTTTTTATATAAAACAAATGGTACCCTCTTAGCTGGGTGCAGCGGCACATGCCTGTCATCCCAGTACTTGGGAGGCCAAGACAAGAGGATTGCGGATTGCAGGTTTTTGCCTCAGTAATTTGGCAGGACCCTCGTTCAAGATAAATAAAACCAAAAACCAGCATCCTGCAGTTCAAACTAACTTTGAACAGAAACCAGACTATGGGTGCTGTGTCAAATGTCCTGATAAGCTGGGCGTGGTGGCGCACGCTTGTCATCCCAGGACTTGGGAGGCTGAGACAGGAGGATCGCAGGTTCGAGGACAGCCTCAGCAAGTAGTGAGACTCTCATCAACCTAGTGAGACCCTGTTTCAAAATAAAAATAAAACCGGGCGTGGTGGCACACGCTTGTAATCCCAGTACTTGGGAGGCTGAGACCGGAGGATCAGGGTTCGCGGCCAGCCTCAGCTCTCTCTCTCTCTCTCTCCCTCCCTGTCTCTCTCTCTCTCTCTCTACCTAGTGAGGTCCTCCGCAACTTCGTGAGACCCAGTTTCAAAATAAAGTATAAAAAAATAGGGCTGGGGATGTAGCTCGGAGGTAGAATATCCCTGGGTTCAATTCCTGGTACCGCAAAAAACAAAAAACAAAACAAAAAACCCAGAATTGAGAGCCAGACCTGGCGTCGTGTGAGTGGGGCAACCATGAGTTATAACGACGGTTCCACGCTGCTCTTGCGTCCCGTGACCCGATGGCCCCGCTACACAAAGGCCTTGGTCCCCGCGCCCGCTCAAGGAGCCGCGTGAGTCGCCAGCGCTAAGACGGCCCCGGTTGTCGCGACCGTCCGCCCTGCGTCCCTCTTACCTTCCGCGGCTTCACCTTGTCCTGTAGATCGTACTGGCCGATCCCTTTGTAGCTGATCCCCAGCCACCAAGGAAGTCCTTGTTTATCCTAGAAGATGGAGAAGCGGGAACGTGGTGAGTCCCCTAGAGGCGAGGCAGCACGGACCCACGTCTCCCCGTAACCTGCGCCCACCAACACGGCCACGCACAAAGCGACACGCGGACACTCAAATATAATCCCAAGGAGACCCGACACTGCTCAGACCCACGAAGAGAATGAAGTGAGTTGGTTTCGATTCAGTAGTCGGAGAGGACAAATTAAAAAGTGCGAGCAGTTTAACCAAGAATGAACCCAGCACGGGCTCGTTACCCATTAAAAAACAAAACAAAACAAAAAACAAAAGGACTCTTTGTTCTCTCAATTAGGAGCCCGTCATCAAGGCTGGGGAAGTTTCCAAAGGTTTACAAAGACCAGAAAAGCAGTTCCAAACCCCGATGTTTATAATACAATTAACAATGAACACGAGAATATCAAAAAACTCTTTTGGCAACTGTGGCTCCACACCGGGATGTTTGGATAACCAGCCTGAGGTGCGGATGAGGAGGGAAGAAATATATGTGTTTTAATACATTTGTGTTTTAAGCCGGACGTGGTGGCGCACGCCTGTCATCCCAGTCCTTGGGAGGCTGGGACAGGAGGATCGCAGGTTCGAGGCCAGCCTCAGCTACTTAGTGAGACCCTGTTTCAAAATAAGAAAATAAAATAGGGCTGGGGGTGTCGCTCAGAGGTAGAAGGCCCCTGGGTTCAATCCTCAGTATCACACACACAAAATAAATAAATACAAATTAAAAAAAAAAGAACAGTAGAAATTAATGTTAAATTGGTACGTATATTTAGTTCACGTTGTCCTCATCATGCAAGTATTTATTTTCTCATTTCCCAACATCTTTAATGGTAAAGATGTCGACACTGTCCTAACATCAAAAGTCACTCAAAAACTGGTCCTGGGTGGCTCAGTGGTAGAGTACTTGGTCGTGGGGGGCTCAGTGGTAGAGTACTTGGTCCTGGGGGGCTCAGTGGTAGGGTACTTGCTTAGCATGCATAATGTCTTAGGTTCAATCCCCAGCACCTCAGGAAAAAAAAAAGTTGGACGTGGTAGCTCACACCTATCATTTCAGTACTTGGGAGGCTGAGACAGGAGGATCTTAGATTTAAGGCCAGCCTCAGCAACCTCGTGGGGCCCTCCGCAACTTAGTGGGGCCCTGTTTCAAAATAAAAAATAGTAATAAAAAAATAGGGCTGGGGGTATAGCTCAGAGTTAGAATGCCTTTGAGTTCTATCCTCAGTACCACAAAAATAAAATAAGTAAATAAATAAAATTATTTCTCTTTCAAAAAAGACTTCTTCCTAAACTTTGTTTTATCTCTTATCTCAAGATATTTTTTTTTTGCCAGGCCCCCAGTACAAAAAAAAAATTCTTTTCCCTTTCTTTTATTCCTTTAAATTTAAAACCCAGGCCCATTTTACCTATGAGCTACACCCACCAGCCCTGTTTTATTTTTTTTTATTTTTATTTTATTTTTTTTGCGGTACTGGGGATTGAACGCAGGGGTGTTCTACCTCCGCGTTACGCCCCCGGCCCTATTTTTTATGCTTTATTTTGAAACCGGGTCTCACGAAGTTGCGGAGGGCCTCACTAAGGAGAGAGAGAGAGAGAGACAGAGCTGAGGCTGGCCGCAAACCCAGATCCTCCGGTCTCCGCCTCCCAAAGTACTGGGATTACAAACGTGCGCCACCACACCCGGCTTTTTTTTTTTTATTTTGAAACAGGGTCTCGTTAAGTTGCTGAGAGCCTCACTAAGTAGCTGAGGCTGGCCTCAGGCCTGCGATCCTCCTGTCTCAGCCTCCCAAGTACTGGGATGACAAGCATGTGCCACCATGCCCGGCTTTTATTTTTTATTTTATTTTATTCTTTTTTGTGGTACCGGGGATTGAACCCAGGGGCGTTTTACCTCCAAGCTACACCCCCCGCCCTATTTTTTATACTTTATTTTGAAACCGGGTCTCACGAAGTTGCGGAGGGCCTGACTAAGTAGCTGAGGCTGGCCGCGAACCTGGATCCTCCGGTCTCCGCCTCCCAAGTACTGGGATGACAAGCATGCACCACCATGCCCGGCCATGCCTGGCTTTTAAAATATTTGTATTGGTGCACTGTAATTCTCCATCATAGTGAGGGTGCACGTGACACATTCATACATGCGCACAGCGCTTGGTGTGTTGCCCTCCAGGTCAAACCCTCCTTTTCTTTTTGGGGTGCTGGGGATTAGGCCAATGCCTTCTGCGTGCTAGTCAAGCACTCTACCACTGAGTTATATCCCCAGCCCTTTTTCATTTTGTATTTTGAAGACAGGGTCTTGATCAAGTAGCCCATGCTGGTCTTGAACTTGCAATCCTGCCTCAGGCTCTTGAGTAGCTGGGGTTACGGGCGTGTGCCACCACACCTGGCCCTCAGAATATTTCTGAGTCAACCTCTCCCTGTTTATAAACATCTGAAAATAGTATGCAAACAGCAAAAGTGTCATTGGAAATCTTACAAAAATCTCACCATCTTAGGGAGTTGTTTGAAATAGCCTTGAAAAATGTGTGATCCTCACAGAGAGGCACTGTGGAATGAAGACCTGGTAGCGTCAGACAGGTGAACGTTTGGAAAAGAAAGATCAGCAAGGGTAGGTGTAACAAAGAAAGATAGAGAGAGAGAGAGAGAGAGAGAGAGAGAGAGAGAAAAGAGAGATTGAAAGAGAAAGAGAGAGATTGAAAGAGAAAGATTGAAAGAGAAAGAGAATGAGAGATTGAAAGAGAAAGAAATTGAAGAGAGAGATTGAAAGAGAAAGATTGAAAGAGAAAGAGAATGAAAGAGAGAGAGATTGAAAGAGAAAGAGAGAGAGAGAGACCTGAATATGTTACGACTAAAAGAGGCCTTGGGAAAACATTCAAATGTTGCAAGTATTTTGCAAAAATAATGTGCGTTACCACTTGCTAAAAAGGACAAGACGTCATCGACCTTCAACATTTTAAGAAAATCAATCCTATTTGAAATGCTGCCATTTCTAGTGATGGCTCACGTATGCATGGATATTGATTTTACGGGATACTAGAAAGTTGATCTTGTTCAGGAACTCGTAAGACATCGCGGGCATTCCGAAAGCTTTGTCACGTAGATGTATTTACCTTTACTGAATAATAATGGACCCCGTAAGTTGGGAGAGATTCTACTATCTTCATATACCTATGGAAAAATGAATACAGGACTTCATTAAAATATTCAAGGAATGTCTTTGAGAAAAGTGAGTTAGGGAAACACACTTTGTTTCGATGTTTGTCATTTTATTTTTTATTTATTTTTGTGGTACTAGGGATTGGGCCCAAGGGCATTCTACCTCCAGGCTATACCCCCAGACCTATTTTATTTTTTATTTGGAAACAGGGTCTCACTAAGTTGCTGAGAGTCTCACTAAGTTGCTGAGGCTGGTTTCGAACCTGTGGTCCTCCTGTCTCAGCCTCCCAAGTACTAGGATGACAAGAGTGTACCATCAGGCCTGACTGACATTTGTCATTTTAACCACAACTAATATCTTTGACTCAAGTAGAAATAGCATAAGCCATTAAGGGGAGTAACATCATTTACACCTCGTCCAAATGTGAAGAAGTGTCTAATAGAACTTCAATTTCCAAAAGCTACAGGAAATCCTATTTTCTGCACATTAAGACTTCTTATTATTTTTTTCCTTTGTTGTACTGGGGATTGAACCCAGGGGCATTCTACCTCTGATCTACACCCTATCCCTTTTTATTTTTTTGGTTTTGAAAAAGGGTCTCACTAGGTTGCTGAGAGTCTTGCTATGTTGCTGAGGCTGGCCTTGAACCTGAGATCCTCCCGTTTCAGCCTCCCGAGTACTGGGAACATTAAGACTTACTAAGACTATTATTATGAGCTATTCCATATATGCATTGTGGTCTGTCTAGGTTGTATACACATAAACATCTGTCATAATTCTTAGAAATATATGCCTCGAAAGGGTGAATTTTATGGCTGTAAACCTGAGTTAAAAATATGCACCTCCCTAAAATTTAAAACAAAAGCAAGGAGTCCAACACTTGCTATTTTTAATTCAAGAAGTGTTTATTGTGGACTGAACTGTGGAAAACTCCCTCTCTGCCCGCGAGAAGCTGAAGTTCCTGTTTCGTTCAAATGGACTTTGTATGTGTGTGTGTGTGTGGTACGAGGGATTGAACTCAGGGGTATTCTACCTCCAAGACACACCACCAGCCCTTTTTATGCTTTGTTTTGAAACAGGGTCTGGCTAGGTTGCTGAGAGTCTCACTAAGTTGCTGAGGCTGGCCTCGCACCTGCCATCCTCCTGTCTCAGCCTCCCAAGTCCTGGGATTAACAGGCGTGTGCTACCACGCTCGGCTCTAAGTGGACTTTTAAGTGACATCGTGAAGGTCGGTCTCTCCGGACATTGTAATGCATAACTCGATAATATTTTTAAGTAAAAGGTCTACGTGTTAGTGCATTATAAGAGGTGAGACCAACGTGCCGAGGTTGTGTGGCGATGAATTCACACGTCGGCAGCGTGAACTGGCCAGCACAGCGGGAACCCTAAGGAGCAACTGAACCGGTCTCATCTGGAGCCACGGGCTGGGCCGTCATGATCAAGAGAGGTGGCGGTGACACACGGTGCACCCCGCCCTCCGTAGAGTGGCGCGCTGAATTTCCAGGTCCTACGCCCTCCCTAGTCCTGCCCGTTCCCCTGCCACCGCATCCTTTTTAAAAACCTGTTGGAGCCGGGCGTGGTGGCGCACGCTTGTCATCCCAGTACTTGGGAGGCGGAGACCGGAGGATCCGGGTTCGCGGCCAGCCTCAGCTACTTAGTGAGGCCCTCCGCCACTTAGTGAGACGTGATTTCAAAATAAAGTATAAAAAAAAAATAGGGCCGGGGGTATAGCTCGGAGGTAGAACTCCCCTGGGTTCAATCCCCGGTACCGCAAAATAAATAAATATATAAATATATAAATAAATAAATAAATAAATAAATAAATAAATAAAATAGAAACCTGTTAGACCCTGAGGGGCATCCGAGTTGACCCAAGACATCTTCTAATTCATGGTAAAGCGTTTCTAACTAGGGGGAGACAACCTACACAAAAACCTCACCGCCAAAATCCTTTCCAATGACCTCTTAGGATGGAAACATTACAATCCTACCAAAGGAAGAGAAAGGAAAGGTACTTACTGGACCACAGCTTGACCCCGTGTTAGACCTTTCAGTTTCAAATAATGCTCAATGACCCGGTCCTCACTGTAAGACGAGAAATAAAAATGACGGGGCAGGTGAGTATCGGGGGGACAGACTCCATTTCCATTACTTACTTGGAAGACAAAGGTGAGACTGGTCTTTGTTTCTATAGGACGGACACTGATTCCTAAACTTTAGCTTCTGAACTGGTTCTATTATAATCTTTAACTTTTAATATATTTATATGATATATATTGATCTTTTTTTTTTGTGTGTGTGTGTGTGTACGTGGGGTGCTGGAGATGGAACCCAGGGGCACTGTACCTCTGAGCTACACCCCCAGCCCTTTTTATTTTTTATTTGGGAACAGGGTCTTGCTAAGTGGCCGAGGGTCTCCTGGAACCTGCGACCCTCCTCTCTCAGCCTCCCAGGTCCTGGGGTTGCAGGTGCTCCCTGGGGTGGCTCTGACGTGGTGATGGACAGCTTGCTTTTAACTTTGTTATAAGCACGCAGCACCAGGAGCCGGCGAGATGGCAGGCGAGGCGTGGCTCCAGCTTACCAGTAGGCAAGGGACGGGTGCTCTTGGAGGGTCTTGGTTGGAAAGGCTGGCAGTGTCTTTAGGTCCTTCCTGGCATCTTCATCGCTGAAAGGAAACACGATACAGCAACGTCAGGCACTGCTCCCTAGAGACGCGCAGGCCGGGCACAGAGCAATGAGATTTGAAACGCAACGGCGCTGGGCTCCGGGAAAACGTGGTGGTCAACACAAACAACCCTGGCGTGTGACCGCCAACTCAGACCACGAGACGCTGACGCTTAGGACACTTTCTGTAGGATTAGGGTTATGCATTCTTCCCGTTGTATTAGTGACATTCTTGAATTTATTTATTGGTACTGGGGATGGAGCCCAGAGGCATTCTACCTCAAGCTACACCCCCAGCCCTTTTCATTTTTTATTTTGAAATAGGGCCTTACTAGGTTGCTGAGGGTCTCGCTAAGTTGCTGAGGCTGGCCTCGAACCTGCAATCGTTCTGTCTCAGCCTCCAGAGTCCTGGGATGACAGGCGTACGCCATCACGCCTGGCATTTAAGCTGTTTTATGTGGGCTTGGCTGGGGTTCACCGAGTGTGGACTGTGATACTGAGGTAGATGATCCCCCAAGTGGAGGACCAAGGTGAGCCCAACATGAATTTCCTCCCAAAGCATTCGCCCGGAACCCAGAGAGCAAGGCTATGTCCAGATCAAAATGGGATGCAAGAGCCGGGTATGGTGGCGCACGCCTGTGATCCCAGTACTTGGGAGGCTCAGACGGGAGGATTTCAGGTCGGAGGCCAGCCTCAGCAACTTAAGACACCCTCAGCAACTTAGTGAGACCCGATTTCAAAATAAAGAACAAAAAATAAAAAGGGCTGGGGGTGTAGCTCAGAGGTAGAATGCCTCTGGGAACGATCTCCAGTACAAAAAAAATTTTTTTTAAATGGGATGCCAGGGGCATCTCTGTTCGGCCCAGGAGCTACGGAGCTGCAGGAGACATTGCCCATCTTGCTACGGGATCAGTGTGTTTCGACGCCTCTACTTCCATCCCGGGGGGAAAGGTTTGCTTTTCCTGCCAGGCCGCAGGGCAGCAGACTGGACCCTCGGAGCAGACGCCACGCAGACTTCCTGTGTTTTCCTCAGAATAGATGGGCGGGCGGGCGGGCCGCCTAGCGAGGAGACGCCTGGACCAACCTTTCAAAACCCGGGCTGCGGCCCTTCCTACCGTCCAGAGACCCCGCTTTCCACCTTACTGCAGGAAACGCAAAGCCACGTGGCCTCTGATCTTACGTAAGAATAAATCTCTCTATTCATTTGAAATCCGAGCGAGCGAGCGAGCGGGACAGGGCCTCAGCACAGTGACAATCTTGGGAAACTGGTTTGGGCTTCCGGAAAATAAAAATCTACCACAACCCGACTTATTCATAATAAAGGTCAACTGTCAGCTCCCAGGATTATTAATATTTGTTTTTCTTAACAATATCTTTCATGCTCTGCCCCCGAAAGCCCTTTTTACTGGCAGTGCTGGGGACGGAACCTCAGGGCCTGGCACGTGGTAGGTAGGTGCTCCACCACTGAGCTACATCCCCAGCCCTGCCCACCGCCCACCGTGTGTGTGTGTGTGTGTGTGTGTGTGTGTGTGTGTGTGCGTGCGCGTGCACGTGGTACTAGGGATGGAACCCAGGGGCATTCTACCTCTGAGCTACACCCCCTGCCCTTTTTATTTTTTTAATTTTGAAACAGGGTCTCACTAAGTTGCTGAGAGTCTCTTAAGTTGCTGAGGCTGGCCTCACACCCACGATCCTCCCGTCTTGGCCTCCCAAGAACTGGGATTACAGGTGTGTACCACCAGGCCCAGCGCGAGGGAGAAATTTTATCCATCTTTCTACCCAGTAAACTCATAGTTGAGAATATGTACAGATCGTGGCCCCAAGCGCAATCACACAACACCAAGTTTCTCCTCGTGTTTGAGCACTTCATGTGTGTCTGCTAAGCAAAGCGACTCCGAATTTATGGCCTAGCGAAATAGCTGTGTGTTTCAAGTGGAGAATAATACTGCCTGTGTCGGAACTCTGGACAGACAGACTTTGGTCTTCGACATGTTCTATTCCCAAGAATGTTCAAGAACAATTTTCTCCCTGCACAAGTCGGCCTACCCCCGGGTATAAGATGCAACACGGTGTGACTTGTCTAGAATAAATCAATAAATTGCTAAAGGTTAACCATGAGCCGGCATCCTAAGTAGCAATGAATATTCATTGAGACCTTTTTTTTTGTACTAATAAATCACTGGGAAACAAGAAATACATTCACAGGAAAGTGGCTTAGGGATCATTTTAAGGAGTTTAGAGTACTTAAAAAAAAAAAAAAGCGTATAGCCGGGCATGGTGGCACATGCTTGTAAGACCAGTACTTGGGAGGCTGAGACAGGAAGATTGCAGGTTTGAGGCCAGCCTCAGCAACTTAGCAAGACCCTCAGCAATTTAGCAAGACCCTACTTCCAAATTAAAAAAATAAAATAAAATAGAGGTGGGGGTGTCGCTTGGAGGTAGAATGCCCCTGGGTTTAATCCCCAGCATCAAAATAAACAAATAAATAAATAAATAGGGCTGGGGGGTATGGATCGGAGGTAGAATGCTCCTGGGTTCAATCCCTAGCACCAAAAAATAAGTGACTAAATAACTAAATAACTAACTAAATCAAAAGGGCTGGGGGTGTAGCTTGGAGGTAGAACGCCTTTGGGCTCAATCCTTAGCACCAAAATAAATAAATAATAAATGGATAAATAAATAGGGCTGTGGGTGCAGCTCAGAGGCACAACGCCCCTGGGTTCAATTCCCAGTACCAAAAATTAAAAAGAAAAGGGTTAAAACTTGCAGACCACTGGGTGTGGTGGCGCACACCTATAATCCCAGTACTTGGGAGGCTGAGACAGGAGGATGGCAGGTGGGAGGCCGGCCTCAGCAACTTAATGAGGCCCTCTGCAACTCAGTGAGACCCTATTTCCAAATAGAAAATCGTAAAGGGCTGGGGGTGTAGCTCGGGGGTACAATGCCCCTGGGTTCAATCCCCAGTGCCGCAGCAAACAAAACCTGCCGATCAAACAGGGTTCCAGACACACCAGTGCAGGATTCCAGAGAGGGTTAATTCTGTTTTTTCAGTGTTTAGGATTTAGCAGGATTTCTCGTTTGAGAGGACAGAGCGTGTAAGTGTCCACCGTCCTGGGAAAGCGCCCGGGAGCCCGGCCTCTGTGCACCGGCCCGTCCCTGCCCGGTGCTGCGCAGGCCGTGGGGTTCACAGAAATCAGAACCTTCCTGCGAGTCCGGAGGGGAGGGAGCAGGCCTCAGGTGGGCATCTCTGCCTTTCACCAGGATAGATGGATACTCTCGCTCGGTCTGTCCGTCCGTCCGTCTGGACACTCCTGACCTTCAGGGCAGGGGGGATGTGATTTTAAAACAGCCTTGAGGGACGGGTTTCTCCACGTCCCCGCCAGCCAGCGAGAAGCCCCATAAATCTCCCTGCTCCTTCCCAGCCAGCCGCACACCCGCAGCGGCTTCCCGTGTCGCCTCGAGGTGCCCGCTGGAATGATCAGCTCCCCCAGGCTGAGCCCTTCTCCTCCACATTCCAGAGGCCTGTGCCCAGAGCTTTCCAGAAGGAAGCCGCCCGCCGACCCTCCCTCCATTTCAGGCCGTGACTCCTTGGGGCGCTCCCAAGCCGCCTGCCGCGTGGGCTGTTGTTTTTCTTTAGTGACCTCAAAAGCCAGCCGTATGGGCTGGCAAGACCCGGGCCGCCCTGCGCGTCTGTCGGGAGCACTTGTGCGGGCACCTGCTGGGGCGCGTGGCCGGCTGGAAGCAGCAGTCCAGCACCTGCCCCGGGGGCAGCAGGGGAAGCCATGGTAGGCCCAGCTGGCCGGCGCTCCCCAGAGAAGAGCAAGGCCACCGCCGTCTCTGCCTGCAGAGGGGCAGCCCCGGCTTTCTAGGGCAGAAGAAACAAGGGAAAAAACCAAACAACAACAACAAAAAAGCCCAGGACCCAAAGTGGTTTTCCTTCTTATCAATGGCAAAGCTTTTCCTGAGCTTAAACCCAGAGCAAAGGTGCATAAAAAGTGTGTTAAATTTAATGACCAAGTCCAACTATCCACAGAATGCCACTACACCAAGAAATAAACTCTTGAGCTGGGCGTGGTGGCGCACACCTATAATCCTGGTACTTGGGAGGCTGAGACAGGAGGAAGGCAGGTTTGAGGCCAGCCGCAGCAATTTAGCAAAGCCCTGTTTCAAAACAAACATAATAGAAAGTGCTGGGGGTATAGCTTGGAGGTAAAATGTCCCTGGGTTCAATTCCCAGCACGAAAGAAAGAAAAAGAAAGAAAGAAAGAAAAAAAGAAGGAAAAAAAGAAGGAAGAAGGAAGGAAGGAAGGAAGGAAGGAAGGAAGGAAGGAAGGAACTTTAAGAAGTGAACTTGGAGACTGAAGTTCATTTTCATCTACGCATAACTAGAAAACCTTATTCAAAAAAATGTAAACATGGGTGTGAAAAGCTGTTAACTGCCCGTTTATTCAAGATAAAGACTTGGGCCCGGCTGAGCGCAAGGGCACACTCCTGTAATCCCAGGGACTTGGGAGGCAGAGGCAGGAGGATTGCAAGTTCGAGGCCAGCCTGGGCAACTTAGCAAGACTCTGTCTCAAAATTAACAAAAAGGATGGTGGTGTAGCTCAGTGGTGGGGTGCCCCTGGGATCAATCCCAAGTACCACACACACATAATTAGGTTTGTCATTAATAAGTGTCAATGTAAGGCCAGGTGTGGTGGAGCACATCTATAATTCCAGTACTTGGGAGGCTGAGACAGGAGGATTGCAGGTTTGCGGCTAGCCCCAGCAACTTAGTGAGACCCTCAGCAACTTAGTGAGACCCTATTTCCAAATAAAAAAATAAAAGCCAGCTGGGAGTGTAGCTTGGAGGAAGAATGCCCCTGGGTTCAATCCCCAGTACCAAAAAAAAGTGTTAATGCATCTAAAGGTCGTGAGAAATTAACTAAAGGGTGGTGAAGGCCTGCGGGGACTGGGGCACGTCACCACTCCTGGGACCTCTGCTGAGTCCCATGCTCCACGCACACCCGACATGTGCTGTTAGTAGAGACCGCAGGGAACTGCACACCTCGGCCAGGCCGCCGGCGTTACCTTGAATAGACTCTCATACGTCAGTCCCTCTTCTGTGCTGTGGCCTGTCCACGTGACTATAATCAAGAAGTAGGGACAGGATGATGATTCTCACAGTCAGAAACGTGGACTCGATGTCTGGAAAATGGGCGTAAAAAAGCACCAACTTGGTCCCACGCCACCGGAGCCGGCCCCAGGAGCGCAGCTGGACAGCTCGCCCACGTGCGGAACGGTCGAAAGGGTCTTGGTAGCTGTCTATAAACACCGATTTCACTGACTATGCCCCAGGCGTTGACCAACACCGGGCGATCAGTAGCTTCCGGTATACACCTCAACTGTTTAGACCAGTTTGTTATTGGCCAGCTGGGCGCAACTTCGTGAGACCCGGTTTCAAAATAAAGTTTAAAAAATAGGGCCGGGGGTGTAGCGCGGAGGTAGAACGCCCCTGCGTTCAATCCCCGGTACCGCAAAAAAAAAAAAAAAAATCATGTTTCTCTCAGGAATCTGGGGACGTGGCCGTCAATAACCAATCCAGCCTACTATTTGCTTGACTTAATTAGGGAGTTTTTCTTTTTCTGTTCTTTTCTCTTTCTCTTGTTTCTTTTTCTTTGTGGTACTGGGGACTGAACCCAGGGGCGTTCTACCTCTGAGCGACACCCCGGCCCTATTTTATTTTTATTTTGAAACAGGGTCTCACTAGGTTGATAAGAGTCTCACTACTTGTTCTTGAACCTGTGAACCTCCTGTCTCAACCTCCCAAGTACTGGGATGACAAGCGTGAGCCACCATGCCCGGCTTAATTAGGGATTTCGAACAACAAATTTCTATTTATTAATTCATAGGTAAATGGGTCTTCAAGGCAACAAACACCAAGCACTACGGTGGTCCCTGGCTTAGGACGATGCAACTTATAATGGTTCAACTTACGATGGTTCGACTGAGAGTCTTTCAACCTGACTTGGTGTGAAAGCAACACCCATTCATATTTCCGATTTGGAGCTTTTCCAGGGCGAGTGATATGTGGTCGGATCCCCTCCCGCGATGCTGGGCAGCGGCAGGGAACCGCAGGTCTCAGTCACGAGAGTACCAACCAGCGCTCCACAGCGGACCGTGGTGAAGCTGTGGTGTTCGGCCGGCCGGCAAGGCGCACTCAACGCAACGCTTCTGCTTCTACTTTGGAGTTCCAAGAGTTTTATGGAGACGCGGCCTATCCTCAGTCAAGATGCGTCTCTCCTAGCACCCTGACCAGCTTCGGCAAGGGGGAGAACGTGTTAGAAATGGAGACCTGGGGGCTGCGCTGGGGACGCCCCCGACCCCAAGACGGAATGCTGAGGGCCGGGCAGCCATCTGTGCCTAACAAGCGGGTGAAGAGCCACTGCGGTAGAGTAAACGGAATATGCAACAGAGACTTTCTTTTTTTTGTGGTACTGGGGATTGAACCCAGGGGCGTTGTATCTCAGAGCTACACCCCCAGCCCTATTTTATTTTTCACTTTGAAACAGGGTCTCACTGAGTTGCAGAGGGTCTCACTAAATTGTGGAGGCTGGCCTCCAACCTGCGATTCTCCTGTCTCAGCCTCCCAAGGACTGGGATGACAGGTGTGCGCACCACCATGCCCGGCTGGGGCTCCAGATTTCTAATTCTGATGGCCTCTGATTAATTCCTCGAGAATGTGTGCTCGTTGGGTGACGACAGCCTGCCTTTTTGAACTAGATTAAACTAGATAAGCCCCAACTGGATTAACCACGTCAAGGACCTGACTGAATGCGTTCTCTCAGTATTTCTTGAACCCAGACCCAAACCAGTCTGTAGCTGCCTCTACTAACAAAGACACCAAATTTAGCTTTTAAAAAATATTTGTAGTCAAGCTGGGCGTGGTGGCGCATGCCTGGGATCCCAGGACTTGGGAGGCTGAGACAGGAGGACGGCAGGTTCAAGACCAGCCTCAGCCACTTAGTGAGACTCTCAGCAACCTAGTAAGACCCTGTTTCAAAAATAAAAATAAAATAAAATAGGGCTGAGGGTATAGGTTGGAGGTAGAATGTCCCTGGGTGTAATCCCCAGTACACACACACACACACACACACACACAGATATATAAGTCTTCTCCTAGCCAGGGCTAAAGCTAGAGATGTCTTCCTAATTTTTGGACAGGCGGGGAGCTGTCTTTCATCTTGACAACTAAAACTAACCTCTGCTCCTAGCTCCCAAAACCTCTAGGCTCATTTATTTATTTATTTATTTATTTATTTATTTATTTTGGTACTGGGGATTGCACCCAGGGGTGTTCTACCTCCAAGATCCACCCCCAGCCCTTTTTATTATTTTATTTAGAGACAAGGTCTCACGAAGTGGCTAAGAGTCTTGTTAAGTTGCTGAGGGTCTCACTAACTGGCTGAGGCTGGCCTCCAAACTGCAATCCTTCTGTCTCAGCCTCCCAAATACTGGGATGACAGGCGTGCGCCACCGCGCCCGGCTTCCTTCACCATTCCCTTTCTGTCTGTGGCCTCGCTGGTAACGGAGGACAAATGACTCTGCCCATCCTCGCACAGGCTTGACCGGGGATCAACTGCGAAACTAGTTCTCTCAGTCTGAGGAATTTCGAGTTCAGAATGAAAATGTGATAAGAGATTTTTGTAAGCCTCAGCCAGCTTGCTGATGTCTCTGATCACGTCTCCTTTGAACCTTTTTTTAAAAAAATTTTTTTGGTACTGGGGATTGAACCCAGGTGTATTCTACCTCCAAGCCACACCCCCAGCCCTATTTTTTTTAAATTTTGAAACAGGGCCTTGCTAAGTTGCTGAGGGTCTCACTAAGTTTCTCAGTCTAGCCTCCAACCTGCCATCCTCCCGCCTCAGCCTCCCAAGCACTGGGATGACAGGTGTGCGTCACCACACCAAAGTGAAGAGGCAACGAAATCTCTTTCTGGAGGCAACTTCCTAAGAGAGAAGTGGAGATTATTTACGGTCCACCGGAAGCCCCAGAGCTCTGTGACTCAACACGTCCTTCCTGGCCACACAAAGCCCAGATTAACCGCATTCGTCCCCTGAACACAGACGGGCGCGCAGTGCTATACTAGGTGTTATGTTAGCACTCGGGGGTTCTAGACCCACGCCCAAAGGTGCTGACGCGCTTCCAACCAGGGAAGGTAGGATTCTTCCGCCATGGCCTCCCCCAGCCCTAACAGGCCGATGTCACCCTCTGAGGAGCGTGGGCAGGGCCCCGCCACGCGCTCTGTAGTCCTGCTCAAGGCCACACACACCCAGGTACAGCCAGATGCTCCGGGGAGAGGCCACGTCTCGGCGGAGTCCCCCGTATCTGTGCTGGGTGACATAGTCGGGCTCACTGCGGCACCGAGGGACCTGGAGAACCCAAATAGGTCAGAGAGCTACCTATCTCCAGCCCGGGCCTGGTCCCCTGGGAAGTGAGCAGCCATTTAAAGGTAGGTTAAGGTTGCCAGGCATGGTGGCGCACGCCTGTCATCCCAGGACTTGGGAGGCTGAGACAGGAGGATCGCAGGTTCCAGGCTGGTCTCAGCAACTTAGCGAGACCCTCAGCAACTTAGTGAGACCCTGTTTCCAAATAAAAAAATAAATAAAATAGAAAATAGGGCTGAGGGTGTAGCTGGGAGGTAGAATCCTCCTGGATTCAATCCCCAATGCCACAAAATAAAAAAATATAAAAAGAAAAACATAGAAAGGACTGGAGGTAGAGCTTGGAGGTAGAATCCCCCGGGGTGGTTCAATCCCCAGAAGCGAACAAACAGACAGATAGTGAAATTCTGGGATAGGGGACGTGATCCGGAGAGGACGGGAACCCAGGCAGCGCGACTCCCGGCTACCCTGACTGCAGATTGGAGGTGTCCGCCCGGGGCAGACCCCTGCGCGCATTGAATTTGCTTTCCTGGCTTCCCCGGCTGCGCTTAGGGCTTCCGAGCGTCCCGTTCCCGTGGGAAATGGCTGCGTTTTATAGCACAGCTATAAACGGGGACTGTCCCCTGCCGGGGGTCTGTGGGAAGGGGGTGTCGACCTACCCTCCTTCTGACCGAGCCACGAACTGCAACACGATGTCGCCTCATCTGTTCTTATAAACACAGCCACCCCGTCCCATCGGAACGAAAACACAGAACAGAACGGAACGCACGCACGCACGGCTTATGTTGTCAGACTCGCTGGCGGCCGCTGCCGGGCGGGCGGGCGGGCGGGCGGCAGAGTCTGGCCTCTCTGCCTGGTCAGCTTTCAGGAATTCTCCGCGTTGCCGGCCGGCCAGGGAGCCAGTGGCTTGTTATCTTTGGAGGGTAAAGGGGCCCAGCTTGGAAAGACAGACTGTCAGTTATTTAAAGAAAATGGAAGTCCCCGCTCCTCTAGTCTAATTACCTTTCAGAGAGCAGGGCTTCCTCCCAGTGAGGAGGATGTCAGCTTAAAATACTCCAAGGGATATGGGGCAGGAAGCAAAAGAAGACAGGGCCGGTTGTTGTTGTTGTTGTTGTTGTGTGTGTGTGTGTGTGTGTGTGTTGCGGGGGATTGTGTGTGTGTGTGTGTGTGGTGCTGGGGATGGAACCCAGGGGCATGCTAGCTCCAAGCTACACCCCCAGCCCTATTTTATTTTTTTTATCCAGAAACAGGGTCTCTCTAAGTTGCTGAGGGTCTCCCTAAATTGCTGAGGCTGGCCTCAAAGCTGCGATCCTCCTGTCTCAGCCTCCCAAGGACTGGGATGACAGGCGTGCGCCACCACGCCCAGCTGAGTTGTCGTCTGTCTTTAAAGGCATTCTAGAAAGAATTGTTTGAGCAAGGGTGGGAGGGCAAATCAGCACAGGGTATCGGCAGGAAAAGGAGGAGAGAGGCAGGAACCGATATCAGGGGCCAGGAACTGCAAGGCACGGAGTTTGAAGGCACAGTGCAGATCGAGTGGCCTTGGATAGCAGCGTGCAGTGTTGAAGGGCAGGTGTGTGTGCAGCGGGAAACTCGAAGAGGTTTCTGAAGTAGACAGCAAGGGTCAAATGCGTGCTCAGGAAGGTAACAGGTGGCGGGTGTGAACAGGCAGCAGCGTGCGGGGGTGAGGACAGATCTGGGACTCACAGCAGCGGCACAGTCTCCGGGGGCCTGAATTTTACGTGCGTGTATGACGTTGTTAAGCGGGGCCCAGGACTATTGTAGAAGGTTGAATGAAGCCAGGTGGGGTGTCTGCATGATGCCGTGGTCAGCACAGAACTGTCAGCTCCAACGACCCCCGCACACGCGGAGCGGGGGACGTGGGCCCAGGAAGACGGGGTTCAGAGAGAGAGAGAGAGGGAGAGCGAGAGAGAGAGAAGAGATGGAGGAAAGGGTGGGGCAGAGGGGACCCTGAGCCAGGAGGGGAGACAGCAGAAGGAACGGGTCCGGAAGCAAGGTCAGCTTTGGAAACACTGGATTTGAGAAAGAAGGGATATTCAAAAGTAGTAAGCCAGCCGGGCGTGGTGGCGCACGCTTGTAATCCCAGTACTTTGGGAGGCGGAGACCGGAAGATCTGGGTTTGCGGCCAGCCTCAGCTCTCTTGCTCTCTCTCTCCCTGTCTCTCTCTCTCTCTCTCTCCTTAGCGAGGCCCTCTGCAACTTTGTGAGACCCGGTTTCAAAATAAAGTA
>PVJS01038723.1:0-19248 GCA_004027185.1 Glis glis
GAGAGAGAGAGAGAGAGAGAGAGAGAGAGAGAGAGAGAGCTGAGGCTGGCTGCGAACCCGGATCCTCTGGTCTCCGCCTCCCAAAGTACTGGGATTACAAGTGTGCGCCACCACGCCCGGCTTGTTCTCCACTTTCTATCTACTCCAAGGTCAATGCTAAACCTATCTTGAGACAGTCAGGGAGACTGGACAGTCCCAAGGCCACAGGCAGTAAGGACAGAAGCTGAGGTGAAGCTGCAGCCAGAAGCATCCCTCCAGCCCCATCTTCACAAGCCCCAGCCTCAAGCGCCCTGCCCAGGAGCTGCTCGCTTTGTGTGACAGGACCTTACCCACCATCCTCCCCTCCATCCACTCTCTCTAGGTCTTCTGCCACCCCCCAGTGAAGAAGCTGTAGATTGAGATTTGTTCTAGGTAACTCAAAGGCGGGAGTGCTGGGGGAGTCTTCCATATTGGCAAAGCTTTAGAATATTCAGCCCTCCCAGAAATGGTTAAGGCTCCTTCTGATGGGGCCTGGCCAATTCCCCTCTTCTCTATCACATGATTCTCCTACCACTCATGTCCAGGAACCTAGAGAGGCCTAGGAAACCGATGCTCAGAGACATGGCATTGTAATAAAGACACTGCTTTTATTTAGTTTGATATGTTTCTATACAGAATGCAGAAAACACATCTTAAAATCATATAGAAGGAAATAAAAACACGTCAGTGGTTGGTGAACACTTGAATGTGAGCCTGGCTCTCCGTCTCAGAGTCCGGTGGCCATTGCCAGCCCAGCGTCGGCTAGGAAGGAGGCTGCCTGCAAAGGCATTGTTGCTGTTGTTATTCTGTTCACTGCCCCAGCGCCTCCAGTTGCTATGGCAACAGGCCATTCTGGGCCAGCCACGTTGTCTCTGCGTGGCAAGGCCCGATGGTGGGGTTGCTGGGGCAACGGAGCTATCTGGAAGGCCTTTCAAAGCCCTCACCTGGAACATTGGAAATTCTTTATTTTTCTTGACGAGGTCATCAGAAATAATCTCAGCAGGTCAGATCCCACTCGTGCTCCTGACTCTAGGGCATCAGGGACACTCTGGCTTGGCCCAGAGCTTGGAGGAAGAGACCTGGTCACCAGCCAGCCACAGCCCTCATCTCCAGGCTCCTCCCCCACCCTAGCACACTGCCAGGGCTGAAGCAGGGGAGAGGGGCGGGCCTGTGGGGAAGGCGCAAGGGGATGTGCCCTCTGGGGAAGAGCAGAATGGAGACCCACCCGCTCCTGCCCACCTTCCCACCTTCCCCTCCTGAGGCAGTAGCACGAATCCTCTGCAGAACAGTCGATATGGCTTAGGATTAGCTGCTCCGTCTGCAAAGGGAGCCTGGGTCCACCCACCCACCCGCAATCATGGAAGGGATACGTTATTGCAAAAGGCATTCCTCCCTAAAAGGTACCCTAAAAGGTACCCAAAATAACTCAGACATCGAGAAAAGTCATGCTCAAAATGGTTTCTTCCAAAGGAGGAGAATCGAAGCAGAGTGGATGCCCCTGAGTCATGGGACAGAGATGCAGATGGACGGATGGATGTTCTGCTAAAAAAGGCAAAAGAAGCCCTAGTGTAATTCCATAATTTAAATGGTTAGGAAAAGAAGGGGGGGTTAAAATGAGCAAAGCGGTCAGTTCCATGGAATCAACACTAAGAGCTTGTACAAACTGCTGTAAGCATCACCATTTTAAATCTTTTTTTTAATAAAACAATTTGAGGTTGTATAAAAACTTTAGTAAAAAATTAGCTTTGAGAGCCCACAGATTTTGACTATGAACTATTGCTGGCACTCCTCTCCAGCCACCAGACCTTCCCAGGCCTTCAGGCCCAAGGCCTGGGACTGGAGCGCCAGAGAAAGGGACAGGGTGGACCGACCAGGTGGGGCTGTGGACTGTGGGGACAAAGCGGCCAGGGTCAGGTGAGGACAGCATCACAAGACATAAAAATACTGCATCTTCACCAAAATGTGCCCCACCAAGTGTTTCATAAACTGTGACTTCCTTTTGGGGGGGGGACACACACACCAGAAGGCGGGGGAAACAGGCTGACGCGGTCGAGTCCCTCCACCTCCCAGGTGCCCCCACGAGCAGCTGGCCCACCTTGGAGCACCTAGGTTGGGGGCCACGGCCACCACTGCCTCTTGGAGTCCCTTTTCCATGGAAATGAAGACCCCTGGGTGGTGGGCCACTAGCGTGCATGGGGTGGAGGTGGGGTTGTCCACAGCCCAAGGGGCCCCTCCAGCTTCCAGCCCCTGGCAACAGCGGGGGAGCAAACCCAGCACCAGGGCCCTGGCCCCTGAGCCAGGTCCAGATGGCCCAATCAGGCTCTGAGATATCAGAGCAACCAAGTTGACTTAGTGTGAAAAAATAGGATTCCTTTGATAAAAAATACTGTCCCTTGGTCTTCTCTAGGTTTGAAACACCCTGGGAGCTTATTTTTAGCAAAGCAATTCCCCATACCCACCCAAAAAGTATACATACAAGTTTAGGTAAACAGCAGATTAAATGTAAAAACTTAACCTTAACTTCTCAAGTCCTTTGAATTTAATCTTTAGCTACTGTTTTCCATGTTACATCCTGCAGCTAGACACACGTGAATAGAAAAAACAGTACAGTTAGTGTTAAAGGCAAAACGCAGAGAGCTGGGGGCCGCCCAGCACTGCCTGCGAGTTCATTCACGGTTCCTCGCTCCCTCCGTCTACCTCTACTCAAACAGTGCTTTCAGAGCCAGCCATCAAAAACGCAGCGAAGAATTTTCTATGAACAAACAAAAAGCTGTTAGGCAAAAAATAAAAATAAAAAAGTCCCCAAAGTCTCTTCCAGTTGCTTTGGGGTTTGGGAGGACCAGAGAGGGTGGGCTCGTCCAGGCCCCGCGTGTCAGTGTGTGCTAGGTCAGTGTTGGCTACCGGTGGGCGATGGTCTGCAGGTCACCGGTCTCCAGACAACACCGAGTTGTCTCCAGGCCCATGCCCTACCCCTGCCTCCACCCAGGCGCTTGTGGGTTAAGGGGGAACGTAGGGAGGGGGTGACCGGTATGGGGTCATGTTTTTGGGACGGGAGCCCTTGCCTTCCATGGGTGCTGTGAAGGGTGGGGGGGGCTGGTAGGGAGGGGCGTTGGGATCCTCATCCCGCAAGGGCGTGTACTCCCCCACAGTGTCCTGGTTCAGAGGAGTGGTCTCGGGCACGGTCTGGTTGGGGTACTCGGGAGGGGGGAGGGGGGCCTTCTCCTCCTGCAGGATGAGTGGCATGCTGGAGGAGGGCGGGGGCTTGGAGTCATCCAGCTCATCTGCGAAGATGATAGGCACCCCCTTCTTGATGAAGGTGGCCTGGTCCTCGAGGGTAAGCTTGCCCTTCCGCTTCTTGCGATAGCAGATCATGGCGATGATGCCGGCAATGAGCAGGATGGCTGCGACCACCACGGCCGGAATGACCGTGTGCAGGTAGACGTCATCCTCGCTGCTCTTCTCGGGGTCCCTGTCTGGCACCTCTGTGGTTGGCGCCTGCGAGGGTACCCTCCTGGGGGGGGCCACAGGGATGAACTGCAGGTGCCGACAGCTGCCGGAGCCCGTCACTGCGATGCTCAGGGCCTTGAAGTCTGGCTCCAGGGCATTGGAGAAGGCGGGCCGCGGCTTCCCATTGTCCTCCGCAATTCTCCGACTCAGCGCAGTAATCTGCTCCTTGGGGCAGGGCTCCAGGGGCAGCGTGTTGTTGGTCCACTCCACCTCGATGGAGCCGCGGGTGATGTTCTGCAAGGTGACGGTGCTGCAGTTGCGGTCCCCAAAGGCAAAGGCCAGCTTCTTCACCAAGGCAATCTTCTTGTGGATGTCGTTCACCACCGGCGTTGGGTCGCCCACAAACTTGGCCTTGAACCTGGCAGGTGCCCTGTCTCCTTGAGGACGCTTGTGCACGTGGATCTCAAAGGCGTCCACAGCCGACAGGCCCCCCTTGTCCGTGGCGTGCATGAAATACTCGTGTTTGCCCACGTGGCTGCTGTCAGGCAAACCATACATGAGCTGGCTGTTGCTGTTGAACTGCACCCAGGACTTCTCCCCCACCAGCTGCTGTTCCCGCAGCTTCAGGGTTAGCTTCAGCTTGTCTGTGGTGGTGTCCTCGTTGTCATAGAAGGTGTCCGAAGGGATCTTCACCTCAAAGTAAGTGCCCACCCAGGCATCCACCCTGTCGATGTGGTTCTTGAGCTCGGGGCGCTGGTTGGGCTCCCCCCCGCGGGCCACCCCACTGGTGGTGGTACGGATGCGGGTCGGCGGGGAGGCCGTCTCCAATCTGGTGATGGGAGCTTTGGTGGTGCCCCGGGGCACTGGCCGGGGCGTCCGTGGCTTCTTGGTTGGCCTACGGGTCGTGGTGGCTGAGGAATCGGTGGAAGGCGTGGCTGGCTTGGGCGTGGACACTCGTGGCTTCTTGGTGGTAGCTGTGGGAGGAGTAGCAACCGCCGTGGGCTCCACATAGCCAGGAATGGTCATCGTGGGGCGAATCTGGCCGGGAGCTGTGGTGCCAGCTTCTGATACCCGAGTGGGCTGGATGGGGCCTAGCGTTGGGGTCTGAATGATGGCACCTCGAGTCCGGATGGTGACTGTGGGCTTGCCAGGGACGGGGTCCCTGACCGGAGGAGCCATGGTCTCTGTTGGAGGAGCAATGACTGGAGACGTAGGGGTGGGCACTATCCTGGACGGTGGCTCCTGGATGGCTGTGGTTGGGGGTCCAATGGCAGTGACGGGTGTGGGTGTGGCATGGATCTGCCTCCGGATTCGTTTGGGGAGAGGAGGCTTCTTATTGGCTATGTGCCAACCCACCACGGGGTAGCCCAGCTGGGCAGACATGGTGCCTTCCCTGGCAGGGGCTTCCACGCCATGAATGTCAGGCACATTATTCTGGTTCAGGGAACAGCCCAGTTTCCAGGAAAGCAGAGCCCCATTCTCCACCACCTTTTTTGCATTTCCTGGGCCAGCCATGAAGGCCGACATGTCAAACAGCCTGTTGTTCACCACGGGCACCAGCTTCATGCTGTGGAGCTCCACTCCTGAGAAGCGCCGCATCCTGTGCAGGAGCTCAACCCTTTGCTCTGGGGTCATCTTGGTGAGATCAGCATCCAGAATCACCGTCAGGACCGTCACTGGCTCGTCGGCAGCACAGGCCGATGACACCACCTCCCCAGGGTCTGGTGAGGCAGCCCGCACAGACGGCAGCTCGCTGTGGTCTTCAGGGTAGACCTCGATGGAGAACACGCTGGAGGTCTGGGGGACGTGGCTCCCATTGGCCCCCAGGCGTGCGGCGCTCACTGAGATGTAATGCACACCCTTATCAGTGTCAAGGGGGAGGCCCTCCAGGGTGTGGCTCTGCGGGTCCCAGTGCAACCAAGATGGCAAAGCCTCCTTCCCTGCTGCCGATACCTAGAAGAGATGCAAGCATGAGTTACAATGCCATTGCCACCGCTTAACCCAAAACACGACTGAGCCTGAGCTGCAGGATGGGCTCGAGGAATAACTCTACTGGGGAAGCCAGCTCCTCTCCCCAGGGAAGCAAAACCATCCTTGTCTACCTGGTACAAAAGCCTGGGACTGCAAGATGGACTAGCTTGGACCCAAGGCCAGGCACTGAAGGGATAACAATGCAGGCAGTCAAACACACGTCTCATTCCAGAGAGGTGATGACATGGAGCTCAAGAATGCTGAGGCTTTTTACACCAGTGACACACCCTGCCTCCTCCTCACCCCCTCAGATCAGCCTGCAGAATCCAGAGTCTCAGCCCAGCCTCCCCCAGGCGCCCCCCTGCCCTGTACAGACACCACCTCCTTGCTCAAGTCACATGCCTGGTCTGGCCTGCCTTTCCTGCGCACAAGTGGAAATGTACACAGCTCTGGGTACAAGGGAAAGCTCAATGCCCCAGAATAACTCATTTTATAATCAACACATAGTACTCAAGGGTAGTGGATTACATTTGTGTAGCATATAGAGTCAGTGGTATCTAATGTCTAAATTAATCCTATTTCTTAAACCTCAAGGAAGCCGGGCGTGGTGGCGCACGCTTGTAATCCCAATACTTTGGGAGGTGGAAACCTGAGGATCCGGGTTCGCGGCCAGCCTCAGCTCGCGCATGCGTGCGCACGTGCGAGCGTTCTCTCTCTCTCCCTCCCTGTCTCTCTCTCGGTCTCTCTCTCTCTCTACTTAGTGAGGCCTCCGCAACTTCGTGAGACCCGGTTTCAAAATAAAGTATAAAAAATAGGGCCGGGGGCGTAGCACGGAGGTAGAATGCCCCTGCGTTCAATCCCCGGTACCGCAAAAAAAAAAAAAAAAAAAACTCAAGGAAAACTGGTACTCAGGACAGGGGGGCGTAGGATCAACTATTCTAGATAAGTGTTTATCAAAACAAGGCTGGGTGAGGTGGTACATGCCTGTAATTACAGTACTTGGGAGGCTGAGGCAGGAGGATCACAGGTTTAAGGCCAACCTCAGCAACTTAGCGAGACCGGTTAAAAAAAAAATTAAAGGGCTGGGGGTGTAGCTTGGAGGTAGAATGCCTCTAAAAAAAAAATAACAAAGGACTCTCAAGGAACTCTGGTGACTCTAGAAGAGAGGTTCTGTAGTCTACCAGGTATGGGAAACTAATGCAGAGCCCACTCCTGCCCTGACACAGAAGAGGCATCAGGAGCTGATCCCCTATTCTATCCAAGAGCATGTCCCAGATTTCGTTCAGTGTGGAAGCCCACAGCTACAGAACTAGTAATACTCAGAGCATCCAAGGGAATGCCGCCATAAAAACTTTCACTATCGGCTGTAAGAAAGGAAAGCAATCTTTTTTTTTGCGGTACTGAGGATTGAACCCAGGGGCATTCTACCTCTGAGCTACACCCCCAGCCCTATTTTTTATTCTTTATTTTGAAACAGGCTCTCACTAAGTTGCGGAGGCCTCACTATGTAGCTGAGGCTGGCCACGAACCCAGATCCTCTGGTCTCAGCTTCCCAAGTACTAGGATTACAAAAGTGCGCCACCACGCCCAGCGGAAAGCAATCTTTTCAATCAAAGTTACAAGATCACACAGAAACTGTCAGGCTTGAGCCAAAAAAAAAAAAAGAAAGAAATTGGCAGGCTTCCTTTTTTTTTTTTTTTTTGGTACTGGGGATTGAACCCAGAAGCATTCTACCTCCAAGTTATACTCCCGGACTGATTTTATTTATTATTTGATTCTAAGTTGCAGAGGGCCTCACAAAGTTTCTGAGACTCGCTTCAAACATGTGATCCTCCTGTCTCAGCCTCCCAAGTATTGGGATTACAAGTGTGCGCCACCACCCCAGGCTAGGCTTCCATTCTGTAACTATAGCTTAGATATCCATTTTATAACTTTTTTTTTGGATGGTGGCACTGGGGATTGAACCCTGCTCTGACTGGAATGCTCTCAGCTTCACTGTCCTATTCGAAATCCAAAGACATAATGGCCAAAAGAGCTCTGCAGTCAGCCTGAGGACATTGCTCATCAACAGAGAGACACTGAAACGATGCCCGAAGGCGAAGGCTTCCCAGTGGTTGTCATTCCCTGGGCTTTCTCCTTCCAAAAGCCAGGAACCTCAGTGATTGTGGAGGAAATCCCAGGATTCAAACCTGATATTCCTAGCCAGGACCTGGGTGTCCAGGCAGCAACTTACTTTCCCCCTTTTAAACTGGCTCAAACAGGTTTCCAATCTCCAGAAAAAGTCCACAAGAAGCCAAGTGACATTACTAGCAGTCATCGTTATTATTATTATTGTTATTATTATTATTATTATTATTAGGGTTACTCCCTCCTGATTGCTCTGAGCCCTTCAGAGAGGTCTGTGAATAGTTTCTTTTGTGACAGCACATTCCATCCACTCCAAGGTGGGCCAGCAGCTAATCAATGCACCTCAAAGACTCCCCACCTGTCAGTCACTATCAAACGTAGAAATGCCAAAGCATCTATAAATATGAGTGTCTTCCAAGTCCATGAAACACTAAATATATTTCCCTTTATAATAGTTTTCAGCTTAAAAAAATAATACCTATTTTAAAACGTTTTGGCTAAACTGGGCATGGTGGAACATGCCTGTAATCCCAGTACTTGGGAGGCTGAGACAGGAGGATAGAAGGTTTGAAACCAGCTTCGGTAGCATATCAAGACTCAGCAACCCAGCGAGATCGTTTCAAAACAAAAACTAAAAAAAAAAAAAAGTTTTGAGCGGGGTGTGGTGGTGCACGCTTGTAATCCCAGTACTTGGGAGGCTGAGACCGGAGGATCCAGGTTTGCGGCCAGCCTCAGCTACTTAGTGAGGCCCTCCACAACTTAGCTAGACCGGTTTCCAAATAAAGAATAAAAAATAGGGCTGGGGGTGTAGCTCAGACGTAGAATGCCCCTGGATTCAATCCCCGGTACCGCCAAAAAAAAAAAAGTTTTGGCTGAAAAACCTATACTCTAAATTTTTTCCAGTTCATTTATGTTAAATATGAAAACTTCCATGTCCACATGTCCACACATAAAGCAAAGGTTGAATGCTCTTATCTGTAAAAAAAAAAAAGTGATGCAAAGATATAAAGAAGATCCAAATGGAGTGTTCACAGACCCGTGAGCTGTTTCGCAGGGTGGAGTGGAAACAGAGGGTCCTAAGAGGTAGAGAGTGAGTGCGTGCGCGGTCCCCAGCCAACTGAGATGTTTCCTAACCCCACTCCATCCCAATGGCCACTAATGGCATGGGAGCTCTGTTGGAAGAAAGAGGGCAGAGGGAGGTGAGCCAAGGAAGGCCTGGAAAGAGCAAGCCAAGGAGACACCACCTGCAGAGGACTGAGCAGGGCTGGGAAAGACCAGGGAAGGCCCAGAGGGGAGCCAACTGGCTGGTAAAACCCAGGGGACACAGCCAAGCAGTGAGCAGCTACACTCAGCTCTGTGTGTTGCAGCAAGCCGGAGGAGAGAGCAGCCTGGTCCTTCTCTAGTCTGTCTCCAGTTACACACGGCACTCTCCAACACAAAATACAGCAAGGCCTGCCTCTGCAGAGCTTCCGTCTTCCTAGTCAGCTGGGCGTGGTGACATGCGCCTATAAGCCAGTACTTGGGAAGCTGAGAAAGGAGGATCCTGGGTTTGTGGTCAGCCTTAGCAACTTAGCAAGACCCTCAGCAACCTAGTGAGACCCTATTTCAAAATAAAGAAAGAAAAAGAGCTGGGGGGGTAGCTCAGAGGCAGAAGTCCCTGGGTTCAATCGCCAGTACCACACACAAAAAATTTCTGCTAATCAAACATTTACTATGGAATAAACTTGGGGTGGGGGGGAAATGGAAGCTTTACTTAGACAGAGAACAAATTATTTCACTATTTATCCACCCAGTGTTTTCAATGTTTTACAAACTTTTGGAGCAAGCCATGTCAGAAAAATAGAGCCAAGCCTCTCCACCCTGTCCAGCTGCTTCCCCTCTACAGATTCTGGCTCCTCATGGCGCTGGAACCCAGGTCATGCTCTGGTTACAAAATAGGTGTTCAAGCTGGGCATGCTTGAACAATACTTGGGAGGCTGAGACAGGAGAATAGCAGGTTTAAGACCAGCCTCAGCAACTTAGTTAGACTCTCAGCAACCTACTGAGACCCTGTTTCAAAATAAATAAATAAAAAGGGCTGGGTGTATATAGATTGGAGGTAGAATGCCCCTGGGTTCAATCCTCAGTACCACAAAATTTTTAAAAATTTTTTGAGAGGGAATTTACTGAGAATGGCCTTGAATCTGTGGTCCTCCTGACTTAAGCCTCCCTAGTACTGGAATTATAGGTGTGTGCCACCACGCTGGTATACCTCTGCATTTTCAAGGCCATTCCAGGAAAGCCTGAATACGCCTGAGAAGCTGGCAGTCTCCCTGGTTCAGAAGGGTTCCATTAGCAGCCCCTCGCCCCTCCCTCCCTCCTGCTCTGCCTGACACAGCAGGAGCCCTTGCCCACAGCAGCTCTGGGTATACTCCCAATCTACACAGCTTACAGGCCCTGGTCTATTTCTCTTACTCTTAGGACCTGAGAGCAAAGCAGGATATCAAAGTTACTCTGATGGATGTGGCCCTCCAACAAGCCAGGTGGCACCCCGGTAACAACAGCCTATGGATAAGAAGCCCATCTTTCACCATGAATCCCAGCTCCGCGTAGGCCGAGGCTTGCCCAACCTCCGTGCCAGCGTCCTCATCTGTAGAATGGGGGAGGGACCCTTTCCTGTCCGACAGCAGAGCGGGCGCATGCTGGACTCTGACTACACTGGTTTCCACCCACTCCTGTGAACTGGGAACGGACCCACAGCGCAGCACGCAGGACTGCTTCGTGAACAGGCCAAGGCTCGCCAGGCTCTGCCCCCAGCCCTCCGTCCCAGCCGACTGAGCCCAGTGCAGAGTGGGGCCTTGTCTCCCTGCTGGAAACCCAAAGCACTGAAGGGAAGTGGGGAGGCTACAGGCCAGGGAAGCCAACCTAAGGGGAACCACATGAGGAGTTGCTTGCTTGTCTAGAGCTGTGTGCCAGGAGTGTGTGCAAGCCCTGAAGGCAGGGCTGCTGTAGACCAGCCGGAGGCCCCCATTCCCTCCCTCACTCACTCTCTTTTGTTTTGTGGTGCTGGGGATGAGCCCAGGGACGCTCTACCTCCCCCGGCTCTTTTTATATTTTTATTTTGAAACAAGATCTTGCTAAGGCTGAGGCTGTCCTTGAACCTGTGACCCTCCTGTCTCAGCCTCCCAGGTAATGGGATTAAAGACATACACCAGCTGGGCGTGGTGAAGCACGCCTGTAATCCCAGTACTTGGGAGGCTGAGACAGGAGGATCTCAGGTTCGCGGCCAGCCTCAGCTACTTACTTAGTGAGGCCCTCCACAACTTAGTGAGACACTGTTTCAAAAATAAAGAATAAAAAAAAAAATAGGGCTGGGGGTGTAGCTCAGAGGTAGAATGCCCCCGGGTTCAATCCCCAGTACTACAAAAGGCATGCGCCACCACACCAGGCTCCAGTATTCACCTTTTTTGGGTGGGTGTACTGGGGATTGAACCCAAAGGCTTCTACCTCCAAGCTACACCCCCAGCCCGATTTTATATCTTATTTGGAAACAGGGTCTCACTAGGTTGCTGAGAACCTCCCTAAATTGCCAAGGCTGGTTTTGAACCTGCTATCCTCCTGTCTCAGCCTCCCAAGTACTGGGATTACAGGCGTGTGCTACCACGCCCAGCTACTGTACCAGTTTTTTTTTTTTTTTTTTGCGGCACTGGGGATTGAACCCAGGGGCATTCTACCTCCGAGCTACAACCCCCGTCCTATTTTTTATTCTTTATTTTGAAACCAGGTCTCACGAAGCTGCAGAGGGCCTCACAAGTAGCTGAGGCTGGCCGCGAACCTGCCAATCCTCCTGTCTCAGCCTCCCAAGTACTGGGATTACAAGCGTGCGCCACCACGCCCTGCTTACTGTACCAGTTTTATATGAAAGAGGTGAACACTTCGCTGGGCATGGTGGCACACGCCTGTAATCCCATACTTGGGAGGCTGAGACAGAAGGATCGCAGGTTCAAAGCCAGCCTTGGCAATTTAGTGAGGCTCTCAGCAACCTAGTGAGACCCTGTTTCCAAGTAAATAAAAAATCGGGCTAGGGGTGTAGCTGGGAGGTAGAATGCCTCTGGGTTCAATTCCCAGTACCATACACACACACACACACACACACACACACACAAAAAAACTGGTACAGTAGATCCTGGCATACTTACCAATGGAATTTTGACTATCCTCATAATCTTTGGTTTACTGAGTTTAAAAATTTCTGCCCTAGGGCTGGGGATATAGTTCAGCAGCAGAGTATGGGAGGGAAGGGAGGGAGGGAGGGAGGGAGGGAGGGAGGAAGGAAGGAAGGAAAAGAGAGAGAGAGAGAGAAGGAAGGAAGGAAGGAAAGAAGGAAGGAAGGAAGGAAGGAATGAAAAGAGAGAGAGAGAGAGAGAAAGAAAGAAAGAAAGAGAAAAAGAAAAAGAAAAAGAAAAAGAAAAAGAAAAAAGAAAAGAAAAGAAAAGAAAAGAAAAGAAAAGAAAAGAAAAGAAAAGAAAGAGGAGGGGAGGGGAGGGGAGGGAGCCGGGCATGTCCCAGTACTTGGGAGGAGGAGACCAGAGGATCCGGGTTTTGTGGCCAGCCTCACCTACTTAATGAAGCCCTCCGAAACTTCATGAGACCCGGTTTCAAAATAAAGTATAAAAAATAGGGCCGGGGGTGTAGCGCGGAGGTAGAATGCCCCTGGGTTCAATCCCCAGTACCGCAAAAAAAAAAAAAAAGAAAGAAAGAGGAAGGAAGGGAGGGAGGGAGGAAGGGAGGGAGGGAGGTAGGAAGAGAGAGCGCCTGTAGGCACTAAGCATCATGAAACAAAGTCTCTCACCACAAACCAGTGCCCTTCAACACCAGAAAGAACAGAGGGCACAGGAGCTTCCATTTACCTACTCATCAAAAAAGCAGGCTTCCAGCCGGGCGTGGTAGCACACGCTTGTAATCCCAGTACTTGGGAGGCTGAGACAGGAGGATCCAGGTTTGCAGCCAGCCTCAGCTACTTAGTGAGGCCCTCTGCAACTTAGTGAGATCTTGTTTCAAAATAAAGAATAAAAAATAGGGCTGAGGGTGTAGCTCGGAGGTAGAATGTCCCTGGGTTCAATCCCCAGTACTGCAAAAAAAAAAAAAAAAAAAGGAGGCTTCCAGCTGGGCACAGGGATGCAGCCTATAATCCCAGTATTGGGGAGGCTGAGACAGGAGTATCACAGGCTCCATGACAGCCTTAGCAATTTAGCGAGACTCTCATCAACCTAGAGAGACCCTGTTTCAAAATAAAAATAAAATCGGGCTTCCAGCACCAAGAATCACAGGTTTGTGGCCAGCCTCAGCTACTTAGTGAGGCCCTCGCAACTTAGTGAGACCCTGATTCAAAATAAAGATAGCTGGGCGTGGTGGCGCACGCTTGTAATCCCAGTACTTGGGAGGCTGACACAGGAGCATCTGGGTTCGTGACCAGCCTCAGCTACTTCTAAGTGAGGCCCCCTGCAACTAAGTGAGACTCTATTTCAAAATAAAGAATAAAAAATAGAGCCTGGGGTATAGCCCGGAGGTAGAACGCCCCTGGGTTCAATCCCCGGTACCGCAAAAAAATAAATAAATAAATAACATTTTAAAAAATTAAAAAATAATTCAGCCAAGCTGGGTGTGTTTCAAAATAAAGAATAAAATAGGTTGGGGGTGTAGCTCAGAGGTAGAATGCTCCTGGGTTCAATTCCCAGTACTACCCAAAAAAAAAGTTATTTACTTTTTTTTTTTTTGCGGTTCCGGGGATTGAACCCAGGGGCGTTCTACCTCCGTGCTACGCCCCCGGCCCTATTTTTTAGACTTTATTTTGAAACCGGGTCTCACGAAGTTGCGGAGGGCCTCACTAAGAGTTACTTACTTTTTCTGTGTGGAACTGGGGTTTGAACCCAGGGCATTCTACCTCCGAGCTATACCCCCAGCCCTATTTTTTTTATTTGGAAACAGGGTCTCAGTAAGTTACTGAAGCTGGTTTTGAACCTGTGATCCCTATCTCAGCCTCCAAAATATTAGGATTACAGGTGTACACCACCACGCCTGGCTCTTTAATGGCTTCTGAAACCAAGACAACATGAACTTTTTCATTAAGGGCCCAAAAGATGATGTCTGACCTATTCAGGAGTTATAGGACTCAGACACAACAAGCAGACTCTAGACAAAATGAGTATGGCAGGGCGTGGTGGCACACACCTGTAATCCCAGTACTTGGGAGGCTGAGACAGGAGGATCGCAGATTCAAGGCCAGCCTCAGTGCGCACTTCATGGTTGATGGTGGCCGGCAAAAAGAGATCTTGGCAACGATCCCTCACGCTACAAGTCTTCTGGTGGGTCCTTTGGGCCTCTGTGGTGGCACCTTCCAACAAATATCCCTGGACATATCAGGCCCTGCGTGCAGGCTGTGCCTTTCCCTGTGTCTCCCTACACAGGGAAGTGTTTCCATTCAAAGTGGTACAGACTGCCACCCTGTGACACCCTACTGGACCTGTGAAGACTGCCACAGCAACATCCCTCCCTGCCTTCAGACCTGGTCACTGGCTCCGGACCCGTTAGCCCCTTCACCCCTCAGCCAAGCCGCAGAGCCGGGCCAGCCTGCAGCCATCTGTGGTAGGGACCACAGAGAACACCCTGGGGATGCTCAAATGAGGTGGCCAGGGCCTCCCTGGAACAGGCTGCCTGCTCTGCTCGGGAAAGCAGGGAACCGTCATTCTGATGGAGTTGGAGCCTCGCTGCTGACTCACACTCATGTCTGCCCTGTGTCTGTGCCATAGATACAACAGTAAGACAGATCTGCTATGCCCTTCTGCCAATGATGAGCATGCCAGTCACATGGCCGGGCTGTGAGGAGATGGCCCGGGTCTAGCTGAGGCCAGAGGGTCAAGCCTTAGTCGCTACCAGGGTGAAGAGCCATGGTGAAAATGGGTACAAGGGGCTGTTGCTAAAGTAAGGCAGAACCACACCCATGAGAGACCATCACTAGTCCTGCTGCCAGACACACAAATGTCAAAGCTGCAAGCAGCTCCTGCTACCAAGACCAAGGCCACAGGATCACCATCTGAACAGACTCATCCAGTGCGGCCAGGGTCCTTCTGGTCTGAACTACGAAGCACTTTATCTGATGTTAACTGTTCTCATCAAAAAACAAAATCTAGTATTCCCCCCCAAAGGGACAGCTAATCATAGTTACACTAAAAAAATTCTTTGAATCAGTCCTTCCATCCCAAACCCTGGTATCATCTTTTTTCATTTTGTCGTGTTCTCTTTTAGTTCCTGTCAGTATTTTACCCCCTTTTAACACGAAAGCCCATATTTTCAGTAGTATTCGAGCTGATGAGTCTGGGCAAATGCCATTCTGCTGGCCCACCCCCAAGGATGCCTGCTTCGCCAACCCGCATTTCCCGGTGCGCTGCGCTCACAAGGGGTCCATTCAGAGCCAGGAACACCCACTCGAGGCAGGAAGAAACGCGGCTCAACTCACGCAGGCGGCACCGCCACAAAGCTCTCAAGCACCCAAAGAAATGCTCCTTTCATGAACTCCTCTTCCTGGCCAGAGAGAGAGCCCATTGTTCTTGGGGGAACAATTGGAGGCCCATGCCAGTAACTGAGAGCACAGTCCCAGGAAGGGCTGCTCCCAGCCTGCTGGCATCTTGGGCTGAGGGAAAGTCCACATTGTCTGCAGGCAAGGAGGCTGAAGGCAAGCTCGGCTGAAAGGCTACCCTCACAGGCTCTGTCCACCAAAGTGAGGCATCTGAGGGGGTTCTGGGGGCAGCCCAGTCACCTCATTGACACGTGAACAGTCTCTCCTGATCGTCCTCCAAGAGGACACGCCACGCCCCACTCCCGCTGTCCTACAGGACCACCCGCAGCAGGTTGGCTACCATGCAGGGGCGCAGCAGCGAGGGCCCTCCACGATGGGCGTCAGCTATAGCTAATGGTGTGGCCACATTGGCCTGGGCGTGGCACCTGAGTGCACGTGGCAGTCAGCTGCCTACCTGCTGCAGATGAGGCACCTGTGTAGCTCTCAGCAAGACATGCAGCCTCACCTGAAATTAGGCTGCTTTCAGGTCAAATGATTTTTTTGTGGGTGTGGCACTGGGGATTGAACCCAGGGGCATTTTACCTCCAAGCTACATCCCCAGCCCTATTTTATTTTTATTTTAAAACAGGGTATCGCTAGGTTAATTAGAGTCTCACTATTTGCTGGGGCTGTCCTTGAACCTGCGATCCTCCTGTCTCAGCCTCTCAAGTACTGGGATTACAAGCATATGCCACCACACCCAGCTAGGTCATATGATTTCTGACAAGAGGGTAAAGGCTTGTACTGTCCCGAAACCATTTCAAGCAGAATGGCTTGCATTGGTTTTCTTTTTTTGGTGATGGCAAGTTCAGAATCTTGGATCCCTAAGTTAAATATTTGTTTTTTTTTTTTTTGTGGTACTGGGGATTGAACCCAAGGGGCATTCTACCTCCGAGCTATACCCCCAGCCCTATTTTTTATTCTTTATATTTGAAACAGGGTCTCACTTAAGTTGCGGAGGGTCCTCACTAAGTAGCTGAGGCTGGCCTCGAACATGTTATCCTCCTGTCTGCCTCCCAAGTACTGGGATTACAAGCGTGCACCACCAAGCCCGGCTCTCTCTAAGTTAAATATTTAGGAATCCTAGAAATTATGTTGACTTTGTATATATGATGACTAAATGAATCAGTAAATTTAATAAAACTATATAAAAGAACAGATATTCTAATCTATTGTAATTGGTGTTTCTAAATTGGCATGCACATCTCAGATTATCAGCTGTCAGCTAAGTGTCATATGCTGGAGAGTTATTTTTTGAAGGTTTTAGTGTTCTTACGGACCTCATATTTTCCCAGTTTACATAATTCCTCCCATGCCTATTTGGTCAGCTTCTTTTCTATCTACTTTGCAAAATAGGTTATTTAGATTAGAGGTAATTACTGAACAGGAAAAGAAAAAAAAAGTGAAAATTCATTACAAATACAACAGGTTTTTGTTGTTGTTTTTTGTTTTTGCGGTACTGGGGATTGAACCCAGGGGAGTTTTACCAACGAGCTACACCCCCAGCCCTATTTTTTATACTTTTATTTTGAAACCGGGTCTCACTAAGTTGCGGAGGGCCTAAGTAGCTGAGGCTGGCCGCAAACCTGGATCCTCCAGTCTCAGCCTCCCAAGTACTGGGATTACAAGCGTGCGCCACCACACCTGGCTCAAATACGACAGGTTTGGGAAGTCTGTGTCACAGGGCCCGGAGCCATGAACTAGTGTGAGGCTAGAGGACACAGGCGGCAGCAGGTGAGCTGAGCCTCTTGCTGCCGTGGCATGGGCTGGCATGGTGCAGCCAGGCAGGCCTAGACCATCCAAAGCAGGTCTGCAGGGACTAAGGAGTGTTCACTCCCTCTCCCAGCCCACAAACATGCAAACAAGATAAGGTAGGATGTTGTGGAAAGGCTCACCAGAGTGGAGGGAAAGGGCTCCAACACCCCAGAGGAGACTTAAGTTGAGCCTGAAGGAGGTAGTTACACTCACCAAAAGGAAAGAGCCAAAGGCCTGGGGATGGGCCCTAAGCAAGCTAGAAAGGAACTGATGAGTCTGGAACAAGGAATATGGAGGGAGGAGGCTTGGAAGGGAGGGGAGGGGAGGCCTGATCACACTGCTGAGTGCAGTTCAGTAATGGGGGATTTTGAACCAATTTGAGCTTTAGACAAAGATTTTTAGATAAGGATGCCTCTTTCCTCAGTGTGGAGAACAAACAGGAGTCACACACAGGGGCCCCGGGAAGAAGGATGGTAGTGATGGTGGCCTGGGTGAAGGATGGTGGTGATGGGCCCCAGTCATGATTCTGGGCCCCTAACTAGCCAGAAGATATGAAATGTTCCTCACACCAACCATTAAAAGTTACATTTTCTCCCCCAATTTTTTTCTTTTTTTGCGGTACCGAGGATTGAATCCAGGGGCATTCTACCTCCAGGCTACACCCCCAGTCCTATTTTTTATTCTTTATTTTGAAAAAGGCTCTCACTAAGTTGCAGAGGGCCTCACTAAAGTAGCTGAGGCTGGCTGTGAACCTGGATCCTCCTGTCTCAGCCTCCCAAGTACTGGGATTACAAGCGTGCGCCACCACACCCGGCCTGGCACTGATACCTCTTGAGCACAGAGAATGGTGAGAGCATTCATTTCCAGTGTAGAAACCACAAGAGGTTCTTCCTTTCTCTCTTTACACTGTCCACAATAATGCATTGTTATAATAAGAAAAATAAGCCAGGTATGGTGGCACACACCTATAATCCCAGTACTCAGAAAGCTGCTGACAGGAGACCCTCAGTAACCTAGCGAGCAGCTGTTTCAAAAACAAAAAATAAGCCGGGCATGGTGGCGCTTGCCTGTAATCCCAATACTTGGGAGGCTGAGACAGGAGGCTCGCAGGTTCAAAGCCAGCTTCAGCAATTTAGCAAGGCTCTCAGAACCCTAGTGAGACCCTGTTTCCAAATCAAGAAATAAAATTGGGCTGGAGGCATAGCCTGGAGGTAGAATGCCTCTGGGTTCAATCCTCGGTACCGCAAAAAAAAGAAAAATAAATAAATAAATAAATAAAGGGCTGGGGTATAGCTCAGAGGTATAATGGATTCAAGCCCCTGGGTTCAATCCCCACTACTACAAAAAAAAGGGTGTGTGTGTGCGTGTGTGTTCACACACACATTATACACATATAGACTTTTTCAATCTTGTTTTAGAAATGGTAAAGCCAAAGCTCCAAAAATGAGGTCAAGCTTTCTGACCTCCCAACACCCCATGCCATACAACCCTAATGCCTAAGACTGTTTGGGATGAAAAGTCACACATTTGTGTGGGGGGGGCAGTGCTGGGAAATCCAACCCTTTGTCTTGTTTTTCTACAGGCTCATCAGCTACTAAATGATCTGCTTTCCACAGATAAATACACTCAGATAAAATCCTGTTTTCCAAGTAAAATCTCTTTACTCCCCTGGTACATAAGCCTGTTACATGTCTCTGTCAGATACTGCAAATATCCAGCTCATTGTATCAGTTCAAGGCACTCCTGGTCAAAATTAATCCGTGTAAAACATTCCAGTGGCCACTGGAACAAAAGCAACCAATGCAGAGTCTGGAATTTCAGGGATCAAATCAGAAGTTGGTGGAGAAATGTATCCCCCAGAACGGCCACTCTTTGTCTAATAGTCTACCATCTGGCGTGATGGGGTATTAGGAAGGTAACACGAAAACCTTATG
This sequence comes from Glis glis, assembly GCA_004027185.1. Classification (NCBI taxonomy): domain Eukaryota; kingdom Metazoa; phylum Chordata; class Mammalia; order Rodentia; family Gliridae; genus Glis; species Glis glis. Next base: position 18,847 of record PVJS01038723.1, read on the forward strand.
CAAACACTGAAACTAGAAGAGCTCTGTAGAGTGGAGCTGCTACGCAGGCCAGGATCTTCAGAAGTACAGCCACCCCAGAGATCTCAAGGCCACACTAAGAATCCATGACCTAAAAGAAGGGGGTCAGGAGGGAAAAGGAGGGTGCGGGCAAAGGTAGGCCCACTTAGATTTATGGGAAAGGGGCATAAGACTTTCCTCTCATGGAAGACTGGCATAGAAATCCTGTTTCAAAATAAAAAATAGGCCGGGCGTGGTGGCGCACGCTTGTAATCCCAGTACTTTGGGAGGCGGAGACCGGAGGATCTGGGTTCGCGGCCAGCCTCAGCTCTCTCTCTCTCTCTCTCTCTCTCTCTCTCTCTCTCTGTTTCTCTCTCTCTACTTAGTAAGGACCTCCGCAACTTC
>PVJS01038724.1:0-19249 GCA_004027185.1 Glis glis
TAGTGAATCCATACCCTTAATCACAATGGCTCCTCTCCACACCTGAGATGCTTAATGTAAATAGGGTGGGTGAGGAGGACAAAAGGGCAAACCCCACTGCCTATCTGTTGCCAGGGAAACAGGACTAAGAGGAAGTCCTGCCCTCCACTGTGCGACCCTACCTACCCCCTCCTATAAAGAACCGCGAAAGCACACAGACGCTCTCTTGCTCACCTGGATGGATGGACGCGCGCAGGGAGACTCGCTCTCCCTTTCTTAGATGACCCCCAACCTGTATCCCCGCCTTTCTTAGTTAACCCCCAACCTGTATCCCCACCTTTTAAGTTAATTAAAACCTTTGCCTTTTTCTGATGGTAGGTGTTGAAATTCTTATTCATCATGGAAACCAAGGACCCCTCAGAATTAGCTGTTTCCCCATGACAGAGTGAAGGAAGCCAGGTGGAAAGAAGGTCACGCGTTGTAACTTGACTTACATCAAGTGCAGAAAGAGGCAAAGCCAGCCTGCGCTGCTGACCGGCCAGGTGGCCACTGCCTTTGGGAGGAGCTGTCGGGGAGGGACACTCCGCCTCCCGATCCCGGTGGGGATTTTCTGAGCTCATTCAGTTACGATGGCGCGGGTTTTCTGCCCGTGCATACGTGTCAATTTAAAACGCCTCTGACTAGGATGGAAAAGAAAACAGTTCTGTCCCATCCCTGATGACACAGGTCATAAGCTATTCAAGTTATGCAGCATATCTCTCAAGCTAGATGCTGGACATCATAGAAATAAGACTTTTTAACCTGTTTGGGCAAAACACCCTCTTTCATCCCCTCCCTCCCTCCACACCGACCGCAGGATGCACGGGAGTGTGGAAAAACTATGTGTTGTGCACGTCCCATCCCTGAGCAGCATGCCTGACAGACGCACACCCCAGGCCCACAGTGCTCCCTCTTAGCCTCTCCAGACGTCTTCAGCTCTGCGTTAAGACCAGAAGGGGATCCTGCCTGCCTCGTTCACCGTGCCGGGCCACCTCCCGCCTCTATGCTGCGCCCCGCAGAGCACAGCAGAGGCGGTGGCCTTCCCCAAACGGTGTCAACTGGATGGCATTTTCCTGTTCCTATCTCGTCTGGTGACACTAGAACACACTCTCTCCTGAGCCACAGAGGGGCCGGCACTGATTCGCATCTGCTCAGCTGGGCCTTCTGAGCACAGACAGGACGGGCAAGGGGCAGCCACCATGGCGGGTGCGCACACCCTGTGCCTTCCTGGCCCCCCGCCCCCCACTCCCTAGGCAGTTTGCCCCAGGACCTCCTCAGCTGTGGCCCAGCACACCCATTTTGGGCAATTTCTACTGGATTTCAATCGCTTTTCTACCTTCAGCGACAAAGGTCTTCCACTCAAACCTGAAAAGCATTTTGTAGTTGTTGAACAGGGCACTCGTTTTTCTCTGAGGTCCCTGAGCTTTTCTTTAAAAAAAAAAAAAAAAAAAAAAGAAGCGACCGTTCCAGAGGCTGGGCGCCAGTGTTTGACAAAGTTTCAGAACAGATAATGCCCTGGGGGTGGGGGAGATGGATCTGTGGACCCCACAGGCCTCGCGGCCCCAGTGCAGCCCTTCAGAAGAAAATGATTATTATTTGCATAATGGGACTTCTGCGGAAATCATAATTAATCTTCAATTTCACATTAGTGAATATATGGCGACCAAATGGCTCCGGCGCTTTTTCATCCAAAACCACTCGGCAGTGTACAGAGCACTCGCGAGGCACTGGGGCGTCCTTCAGGAAACCCGAGCCTGAGGCCGAGGGAAGGGCAGGCTGTGGGGCGCCCAGGAGGGTGCAGCCAGGGGCAGGCGAGGCGCCCTGGGGAGGCCGGGTTTGCAGGGCTATGTGGTTTTTATTTGTGGGCCCCGGGTGGCAGAGCTGGGGGCTGGGTGGCTGCTGTGTGGCCCGCGCTGGGAGGGGGACCACCCAGCCAGGTGCAGGACCACAGCAAACAATACTCAGGAACCCAGCCCTGCCTGGTACAAAGGGACCCCGAGTTAAACCTCTCAGTGGTGATTCCTGGCTTTTCCCAGGTGACCCACAGGTTTTTGCTCTATCCATCTGGGGTTCCTGATGACTCCCCGAGAACTAGACCCCCGCCTACCCCTCTGCAGTCCAGCTCCAGACTCCACCCACCCATCAAGCAACCCAGGACTTGGCCTCATAAACCTAGACTTCCAGTCTCAAATTCAGAACCCCAGGATCCCAGGGCCCCATCTCCAACCACACAGCCTGGCTCTGGCCAGGGCAGACCGAGCTTCTGGAAGACTCCAGGCAGTGGACACGGGGCGGAGGGAGGCCAGCCCTGGTGTGGGAAGAGGTCAGTGGGTACAATCCTCCATTCTCCTCTCCCTCACCCCTCCCTCCAGGGTGGGTCTGAGCTGAGCTCAGCTGTTCCATGAAGGATTGCCCGGGCCCTGCTCCCATCCCGTGCACCTCCTAGCAAAGCCTCTTTGTCCACCGCTTCCTGGCAGGCTCGGCCTTGGCAGCCCCTGACCCCTGGGGCTGTGGGCAGCTGCTGTCTCAGCTCTCCTTGCTTCCCCTCTGCACCCCTTGGGGACCCACTGTGCCCAGGACAAGCCAGCATTTGGGGGGAAGCAAAAATGAATCGAGGCCTAGGTCCCACCCAGGAGAGGCTGGGGCAGGGACAACACGCTCCCCGGCCTCCTGGCTCCAGGGGTTGACGCGACCCCTCTGTGCTCCTTTCCTTATCTTTAAGAGGGAGTAGTGTCCCCCTCTGGGGCTATTTGGATTTGGAGGCGTGGCACGTGGTGACTGATGTTTTGCCACAAGGGCTGGGGGCAGCGTTCTCGGTGGTGGCAGCCGGGGTCCGGCCCTCTCCACTTGGAGCACACCGGACGTGGTTCCTCTGCCATGTGCAGCACCAGCCCCTGCTGGCCCTGCCCGGAAGGACCGTGCTCCAGCACCACATCCAGACCATTTTTAACAGTGAACTCGCCAATGAGAAGCCCAAAAATGCAAAACGTGAGACCGTAAATGGGCGCGGAAGGGACCCTGCTCACAGGCCGAGCCGAAACCAGAAGGCGGAGCGTCACCTCCCTCGGCCCCAGTGCTCGGGCCACTTGAACTTGTCTCCATTCTGTGCACATCGGCAAACGACCTTGAACGTACCAGGAGTGTTGGTCTGGGGCCACGAATAACTTTTAGCAAATAGCAAATCTGCAAATAAGGAACCCGAGAAGAATGAGGATGCGCTGAACGAAATAAAAAGCCACCAAATGGCAAGGACACTTTAAAAGGGCGAAGGCATCACAAACAGGGCGATGCCGTGCGGCCCTGTCTGGGAGAAACGCCGCGTCCCCAGTAGCCAGAAGCTCTTGCTGCCAACACAGAGGCCATGGCCACCTCAGCTCACTGGCCTCCCCGATCTTGGGAGCAGGGAGAGGTCACCCAGAAGGAGCCATTGTTTCTGCCCAGTCCCCTGACCACGGGCCAAGCGACGGCCTCAAGCAGCATGTGACATGTCCCCGGGTGAGCGGGTCAGTGCCAGAGAGTGGGTGGCACTGATACTAGGCTGGGGGTGCAGTGAGGAGCTGGGAGGACAGCCAGGAAGGTGAGCAGAGGCCAAGCAGGAGAGACCAGGAGGGGCTGGGGAGCCAGTAATGCACAGCTCCCAAGTGGGGGGCCTTCGCTGGAGGGTGGGCTTCCGTCACAACACAGGCCCTTCCCACCCCCACCTCAGGAAGAGGGGCCATGCGGGGTGCCCTGAGGCCACAGCCCCCACTTGCAGAAAGGTCAGGAGGAAACAGATACGGCCAGCTAGGGGAAACAGGGCCACCAGGGTCCCGTTGGTGCTGCCCCTGCCCTCTCACCTGCCCCCCTGCACCGCTGTCCCCGCCCTCCCACCTGCCCCCCTCTGCACCCTTGCCCGGCAGGAAAAGCGTTAGACAGTCACCGGGGACCATCTTCAGCACGCGCTCACCCCCAGCCTCGACTGCTCTATTAAGGAGAGTATGTTTTATTAATATTGGATATTAAAGTTTAATACTGTGATTACAGGGGAAAAATGGGACTTCACCTTCGAGGAGTATTAGAGGATTCCAAAGAGAGCCTGCAAGCGAGAGGGACATTTGTCACCGCCCTGCAGGACGGCCAGTCCATCCATCATGCCATAGTCAAGCCCCCACCACTGGCCGGCGGTGCTGCGCCTCACAATGGCCCCCCGGGGTCTGGGACCACAGAGTGGGGGATGTGCAGATGAGACAGGGCACCAAGCCCCCCAAAAGGGGATCCCAACTCAGCACCCGCACCCCTGGCTCAGACAAAGCCACTCCCTCCCACGAAGGGGGCCTGGCAGGGTTGTGGCATCACGAGCACACCGGCTGGTGGCCCTTCTCTCGCCCTGCAGCGGCTTGATGGGCAAGGTGCAGGGCCACGGCCACTCATGGCAGTCTGGGGCCAGCAGAGTAGGGTGGGCCAGGCTGCCCACAGAGGGCTCCAGGACAGCAGGGTCACTACCCCCCACCACCTTCCCTCCCTAGATCTCAGGACAGGGCAACTGGGACAGGCGATTGCAGACCAGGGCCGGGCTCCGAGGCTCCTCCCCACTGGTGCGGCACAGCATCTTCCACGTGCCCAGCTGCCTCTGCACCGCCCACACAGCACATATGCACGCACACTCACGCACACACACACTCACACCAGCCAGCAACCAGCACGCCCTCCTTCACCCGGCTGAGCGGGCTTTGTCCCTCTCCTGGACTCTGGGCTCCCCTTCCCCGCAGCACAGCTTCCTTCCATGCACAGCTCTGGTCAATAGTGTTTGTGGGGTCAGTAAAGGGAGCAGGCCCTTTTGGGAGGGTGCTGTTAGTTACGGGGACCAGTGACCAGGCCCGGGGGCCCTGCAGCACCATGCCCATCCACTCGGGGATGAGATCTCTGTCAGTTCTGGTGCTATAACAGCAGCACCGAGGATGGGTGGTTTACGAAGGGTGGTTTACAGTTCTGGGGCCTGGAGGGTCCATTGAGCCATGCAGGGCTGTATCCTGGGGAAGGGAGGCGCTGTGTCCTTCCAGGGAATGCAGAGGCTTCGCCTAAGGGCCTGGATCCCGTTCACAAGCCGGCCCTCAGCGCAATCACCTCCGCAGTCCCCGTTTCTCGACACCAGCACCTGAGCCACTGGATTGAACACTTGAGTTCCGGCCACAGCAGAGGCCTGCGGTGACTCAACAGGCAGATGGCAATACCTGTCACAGCTGCTCTCTGTCCTATGCCCAGCAAACCCAGACCACAGCAGACATGCCAGTCGAGGGGGGCGTCGGAAATGGAGGCTAGCCCCGATGCCTGAGGGTGGGCGGTGGCCTGCGGGGACAGGTGCTACAGGAGTCCTCGGCTTCTCCTCAGAAGGAAGCAAGAACACGGATCTCATGCAAACTTGGAGTGCATGTGACACTGATCTCAGGGTTCAGCACAGGGCTGGGTACACAGCAGGTGTTTAATAGATGCCTGTGGGTTGCTATAACCAGCCCTGGATAAGAAGACCTCCTGAAACATCACCCCCACAAGGCAGAGCACTAAGAACCAGGAAGCCCCCAGAGGCCATGCTTAGAGGCGCCTGGGGAGGATGCCCCACCCAGCCCAGGGTCCTGGGCTGCAGTCCAGGAAAGCGAGGTCCTTCAGAGGTGTGTAGGCCACACCATGGGCAGGGGCAGCCCTGTCCACAGCTTCCCAGGTCTGCTGGCTGCAGGCTGGAGAAGGAGGCCGAGCTGGAGAACCGGTGCCCGCCGCCCAGCCCTGGAAGGCTGCACAGACGGGAAGCATTAGCTGCGGCCACCGGGCCCTTCCTGGGAAGTAGTTAGTGTAAAAAGTAGCAGAAGCTGTGAGTGGAAACAGACCTTCCCAGAAAAGCAGCCCCACGGGGCGTGGGCCGTGACCTGGCCCAGAGGTAGCCCCCTGGCCACAGCCATGTGGATGGATAGAGCCCCATGAGGGGCCTTGCAATCCACCATTGACACCCAGACCTGCTCCAGCCCTCCAGACAGGGCTGGGAGCCCCTGAGAGACCAGGCTCCAGGAGGAGTGTGGCGGCCACAGGACAGGGGTCCAGGGGCCACCAGGCCGGCTTTCCAGGACAGAGCAGCTTGGCCCGGACCAGCCCGGCCGAGGCCTCATGGCCTGGTAGGTCAGAGCTGGACAAAACGGGATGCACAGTCAGAAATGCCCAAAGAAAGCTGAGTGGGACCTTGGTACAGGGCACCCCTGCATGCTGGGCATCCCGGGAAGGCCTCGATTTCACAGGGGCTCACTGCGGGTGGGGAGCAGGGCTGGAGCACTGGCCTGACGGATTGCTACGTGCGCCCTTACCTAGAAACACACCTGTGGGGCAGCGCAGTGGCACCTGGGAGCTGGGGCTTTAGCTGGGGCTGGTTGATGCCACTGTCATCGGACACTCAGCACTGACTCAGGAGGCACCCGTCTCCTCTGTGGACACACACCTTCACCCCTTCCTGGTGACCCCAGGGGAGCTGTGGGTGCAGACCAGGCCCCAGAAAGCTGGAGGCATGGGGGGGCCTTGCTTCTTGTGAAGAACTCGCTGTACTTTCCGAATTCTGTATTTTGATTTTTTTATTTTTTGTACTGGGGATTGAACCCAGAGGCATTCTACCTCTGAGCTATACCCCCATCCCTTTCTTTTTTTGTTTGTTTTGTTTTGTTTTGTTTTGTTTTGTTTTGTTTCATTTTGAAACAGGGTCTTGCTACGTTACTAAGAGTCTCACTATGTTGCTGAGGCTGGCCTCGAACCTGCAATCCTCCTGTCTCAGCCTCCCAAGTACTGGGATTACAGGCATGTGCCACTGCAACCGCATGATTTTTTTAATATAATTTTTAAAAAATCCTCACACTGAATGGCCACATGGATCTGCCATCCACGACAGGCTGTTTGCCCCAGTGCTGGGTGAGGAGGGTATGGTGTTACTGAGACACTGGGCATACCTCCGGGTGTGAGGATCGCACCGGCTCTGAGCACTCACCCATTCCTGAGATCACCCTGCACATGCAATACCATAGACACTGGCCAGGCATGGAGATTTAAGTTTACATTATTTAAGATAAATGAAATGAAGGTTCTGTTTCCCTCCACTCCGGACCTTCCAGGATGCTGCCTGGCGCGCAGTGGGAGCCCCACAGTGCTGAAAGAGGGGGATCCTCAGCCGCCGCCTTGCAGGTTTGGACATCAACCATCAGGGCACTCACTCAGCCCAGCTTCCTGGTAACCTCATGGCCGGCTGGGGCATGCCTAGAGCTGGGCACCAAGCTGGGCGCAGCTGATGAGCCAAGAAGAGAGGCTGGTCAGGGAGGGCCTCCTGGAGGTGGTGGAGCCTGGGCAGCTGGAGTGGATGAGGGCCTTGGAGTGGATGGATGAGGGGAAAGATGGCAGAGGGGCCCAGCAAGGAACAACAATGTGAACCTCAGACCTCAGGTGGCAGCTCTCAGAGGGGACAGGAGGACACAAACAGACCCCCAGGGCACAGGCTCTGGCGGACTGCCTGAATGGCCCTGCCCTTCAAGCCAGCCAACCTCTCCATGATTCTGATGAGCAGAAATCCTTTGCAGAGGAACGTCGCCCTCTGGAAGGAGCAGGGCAGGGCCCGGGCCGGACCTGAACCTGGGTGCCTATGCGTGAAGGCGCTGTGTGCCGGGCCGGGCACTCCCCGGAAGCCGAGACGAGCCCCCGGGGCGGGATCCCAGGGCCCAATCCCCGTCCCCTCACCTGAGCCCAGTGACCGTTACTGAAAGCCAAAGGGGAGGAGAATCTACCTCAACAAAGTCCTCTCCTTGTGTTGTGTTTTTTATTTAATTTTCCAAGGAACATACTCTTTTATCATCCAAAACCGTGAAAGTAAATTAAGAAGAAATGGGTTTCTTTCAATTAGGCTCAGCGTTGCTTTGAGTAACTGCCTATAATTCTATTTAATGAAAAAATAAAATCATTCTTTCACTTCTCCCCCTGCCCTGTCACAAGCCCACAGACGGGCTCCATTAGCGTGGACCGTAGATTTATTTAATTAGAAAAATATTTTGTTTTCTCTGATTCTTTGGGAAAAGAAAAAAAAAAAAAGAAAAACCTCCAGGCACAAAATTAATCAAATCTGTTACCTGGTAGTTAATGGTTTCTACCGTCAGGCATCTCTCAATCCACACGCTTGTTCCGACCCTTGGATGTCGACCCAAACTCGAATCCCGTGCCACGGTGGGCCCCGCTGCGCCTCCCTGACTGCGTTTGGCAAGCCCTGGTGCCAGGGCCCTGGCTGCTGGGGCGGGGACCCCACGGCAGGCACGTGGTGAGTGGAGCCACATTCTTCCAAATTCTTCGGTTGCCGCAAACATCAGTCCTCTGGGCCTCCCGTAACGTGCCGGAACCGGAGCCGGGAGCCACACCTGCTGCTGGTTAGACGGAGGCCCTGTCAGGCGGTGGCCCCCCACCCAGCTCATCTGGTCCCCAGGGCCGAGCTGCCAGGGTCTAGGAGCTTTGCGGAGGCCCCTCTCCCACCTTCCCTGGACACCCACCTGCAGGGAAGGGCCAGGGTCTGAGTCAGGGCCTGGTGTCCTTGGGTGTGACCTCAGTGACCCCCCTGGCAGCCTCCATGTGCCCGACTGCCCTGTGGAGTGTGCCCAGGGTTCTGTGCCTGTGACAGGCCCCTGAGCGTGGACACCAGGGTGCAAGCCTGTGCCCTCTGACCCACCCAGAGCCCCTGAACCCTCCCAGAGATTGGGACACGGTGCCCACCGGGGAGCCCATTCATAATGGTGGCCAAGAGAGGCAGGCGAGAGCGATGTCACCAGATCTTGTCACAGGGTGGGGTGGGGGTGGGGAGGCAGAAGGAACCCATGCTGAGGCCTAGAAGAAACTAGAGGAACCTGGGTCAGACTAAAGAGAACTTCCAGGGAGCCGGACTCTCTCCAATGCCCGGCCCTCAGCAGGCGCTCAACAAACACTTGCTGAATACCAACCCAAGGAAGAGGGCCAGGCTGTGCAGTCCTAAGCCTAGAGCTTCCTGGTTCCTCCCTTGCAGCCTTCCTTCCCTCCCTCTCTCCCTCCCTTCTTTCCCTTCCTGTCTCCCTCCTCCCTTCCCTCCTGACCCCTACAGGCCCCTCTTGGTGCTCACAGCCTAGTCCCTTAAGCAGGTTTCCCAGGCGAGTGCCGGGGCCTGGGATATCTATGACGCTGTCCCCGACAAAGGGCTCCCACCCAGGGGGGACTTACCAGATAAAATACAGACCGACCATTTCAATTTGAATCAGGTTGACAAGGAATAATTGTTTAGCACAGGTGCGTCCCCAGTATTCCCCAGAGACACACTAAAGTGACCCGCATGGACCTGAGAGTCCTCTCACTGGGCCTCCAGCCTCTCCATCTGGAGCCCCGGTGCATGGCACAGCCCTCTGGAGACCAAGGACAACCCCACACCCTTCCTCACAGAGCCTGCGACAGCGACTAAGGGACCCCTCCCTCCATCCAGCCGAGTGGGAAGAGGCCATTCCGCAGAGGCTGACGAGGTCCTTCCGCAGCCCGCAGGATTCAGCAGCAGGTCCGCGGGGCCCCCCTTCCTCTCTACCGGACCTTAGGCTTCCATGTCACCGCAGGCCAGAGGACGTCACCTCAGGGCCCACAGCCGGCCCTTGGTCAGAAAACCCAAGCACAGCAAGCACTGCTCCAAGAACAGTGCTCAGATGGTCTGGCCCACGAGAGTGCCGCGGCGTCAAGGTGAAAGTGGTCATCGCCGGCCACAGCGGGACATGAGTACGTGAGGCCCCTGGGCAACGTGGCCTGTCCCTGAGCCACAGGAGACACCCCACTGGGCTGAGCAGGGGAGCGGTACCCTCAGGACATATGATGGGGCGTCTGCAGGCCAGCAGCTCAATGAGGGCACAGCCCAGGCAGCCAACCCATTTGCAGGACGCCATGTCCTGCCATCCCATAATACTATGCCGTCTCAAAGAGCCAAGACCCCAGAGGATTTGCTGGTGTACTGCCACGATTTCGTTATTTTAAGACATCCAACTCTAATCTTTTACATCATGAGATCAGGATCAATAACTCAGTTACTCAATTTATTCAAAAAGACAAACCCCGGGAGAGCTGCCTGGGGCCCCAGGCGGGTTCCCACGTGCGTGAGCCACAATGAACAGCCACCAACCAGCATGGCGATGCAGCTGACGCAGTCCTGCTGTGGTCCACAGACATCCCAGAGAGTGAAATGCAGCCTTGATGTGGGGGTCGATCAACAAACAATTGCCCCAAAGCCGGGCGTGGTGGCGCACGCTTGTAATCCCAGTACTTGGGAGGCTGAGACAGGAGGATCCAGGTTCGTGGCTAGCCTCAGCTATTTAGTGAGGCCTGCCACAACTTAGTGAGACCCTGTTTCAAAATAAGGAATAAAAAATAGGACTGGGGTGTAGCCCAGAGGTAGAATGCCCCTGGGTTCAATCCCCAATACCACCAAAAAAAAAAAAATCTCCCCAGAATAGCAGAAGTCCCCACCCACCACCCAGCCTCTTCTGCAGGCTCAGGAGCCCATAGAGAGGAAGCCCCATTTGAGGCCGAGGCCTCCTGCTAGGGCTGCACTGTGCCCCAAATACCTGTATTGAAGTGCTGACCCCTGTCTCCTGCGTACACGACCACATTCGGAGACAGGGTCTTTAAAGGGTTTTGTTTTGGTTTGGTTTGGTTTTTGCAGTACTGGGGATTGAATCCAAGGGCATTCTACCTCCAAGCTACATATCCAGCCCTATTTTTTATTCTTTATTTTGAAACAGGGTCTCACTAAGTTGCGGAGGGCCTCACTAAATAGCTGAGGCTGCCCGCAAACCTGCGATCCTCCTGTCTCATCCTCCCAAGTACTGGGATTACAAGCGTGTGTCACCACACCTGGCTTAAAGGGGTCATTAAGGAACAAGGTCACTAGGGTTGCCCTAATCCAATGGGCCTGGTGTCCTTATAAGAAGAGATCAGGACGCAAACACAGAAGAGGACCATGTGGGGACAAGGGAGAAGATGCCGTCGCGAGCCCAGGAGGGAGGCTTTGGAGGGCCCTGCCCGCCATACCTCTGTCTTGGACTTTACCCTCCAGGACCACAGGGACATGAAGGCCAACCCACGCTGACCCATTCAGCTCCACTGGAAAGGAACAGACCTGGGCAGACTCTATCCCCAAACCAACGGTCAGGTGGGGCCCCTTGCCCACCCGAGCCTGCAGAAGGTGAAGGTGGTTCTGAAGTGGCCCAGCACACCAGGAATAATCTTGACCAAATGTCTGTCACCCAGTGTCCTGGGCAAGCTGACACATAAAATTAACCCTCACGCCTAGCCTGGCAAAGCCAGTGTGCTGGCGGGGGGTACGTGCAGGACCTAGAGGTGGGAAGTCATCCTGGTTCATCAGGGGGGCACGGAGCAATCACAGGACCGTAGGAGAGGGGGCGGGAGGACCAGGGAGAGAGGGAGATGAAGGGTGGAGCTGAGGCCAGAGAGAGCGCCACTGGGAGGTGCTGCCCTGGGGAGACCCGAGGCAGGGTCATGAGCCAAGGGATATGGCAGCCTCTAGAAGCTGAAAAAGGCAGGGGCTAATGCCAGTACCTGGGAGGCTGAGACAGGGGGATCGCAGGTTCAAAGACAGTCTCAGCAACATAGACTCTCAGCAACCTGGCAAGACCCTGTTTCAAAAAAGGCTGGGGATATAGCTCAGAGATAGAATGTCCCTGGGTTCAATCCCCAGTACCACAAAAGGAGGAGGAGGAGGAGGAGGAGGAGGAGGAGGAGGAGGAGGAGGAAGAGGAGGAAGAGGAGGAGAAAGTTCTGCCATACCTTGATTTTAGGACTCTGATCTCCAGTTTCTAAGATAATAAATTTGTGGGAGTTTTTAAGTATCTTTTACAGCAGCCACAGAAAACAAATACACATCCTATTTTTCCTTTTTTGTTGTTGTTGTTGATACTGGGAATTGAACCCAGGGGCATTATACCTCTGAGCTACACCCCCAGCCCTGTTTATTTTTTATTTTGGAACAGGTTCTCACTGAGTTGCCGAGGCTGGCCTCAAACCTGCACTCCTCCTGCCTCAGCCTCCTAAGTGCTGGGATTACAGGCGTGAGCCACCGCGCCCAGCTCTATTTTTTCTTAAGGTTACAATTGGTTTTGTTAGCAGAACAAGATTCATCTGTGACTGTGCAGCCCTCGCCGGCTTCCCTCCAGCCTCGGGGGCTCTCCCCCAGCCTCCGTTGTCATAAATAATGCAGAGCCGTGTGCACCTTCGTCCTCGAGCCCCTGGGCAATTCTCGTTGCTTTCTTGGGGTGGATGCCCCACTGCGGGATGGCTGGGTCTGAACGCTTTACAGCAGTTGCCATGTCGATTTCCAAAAGCGCCACCCTGGCCCCACGCTGACCGCTGGGAGGGGCTCATCCTGGTGGATCGCAAGGTGTCCTTGACGCAACGCCTGTTTTGATCCTGGCCTGGCATGAGGAAGGAGAGACTGCTTCCCCTAGCCTGGCAAACCCTCCTTCATGACCTGTCCTCTGTGCACTGCAGTCCCTGAGGCCCAGAGCCCCGGCCGCTTGCACGGGAGGGGCCGCCTCGTGGTGACGCCAGCATGCCCTCTCACCCTCTGTGGCCTCTGTCCAACCTGAATCTCCAGCCAGGAAAGGTGGCTGCTCACAGCCACGTCACGGGGCCACCATGATAGGACAAGCTGCACCTCCCAGCCATATCCCCAATACTCGTTCCCCCAAAACAGGACTCCAGGTGGGGTCAGTAAAGGGGAGCACTGGCCACAACGAGATGGCATGGAAAGTCCATGTCTGTGGAGGACAACGGCCAGATCCTCTGCCACCCGACCCTCACCACGCTCAGTCGGACAGCACTACCAACTTGGTCCCCAGACCATGAGTCCTGTGAGCTGCAGGCTGGGTGGCCCCGAGGGAGCCCCCGCCCACCTGCCTTGTCTCCCCCACCCACCCCACACCCTGAGAGGCCTGGGGAGGCCCCAATGCCCTCCTACATCCTCTGCCCCAAGTTCCATCAGGCTGAACACTGGGAGGGCAGGCCCAGCCCAGGGGCCAGAGTCCCCCCTTTCATGGTGACCCTGTGGGACCAGGCCTAGGACTACCTCCCTGCCTTCCCAGGCTCCTACAGCCAGAGCCCCCTCCCCACCCTTCCCCTGACACAGGCACCAGGGAGGGAGCGCGCCCAGCACAGAACACCCAGCCGTGCGTGGAGCACGGCCTCCCTCTGCTGGTGTCCATGTGCAATGACATGGGAGGACGCTTTGTGGCCAATCTGGGCAGAAACCCCTCCACTGGCTTAACTGGCTGAGCTGCCTCCTGAGCGTCCCCTGTGAGTTGGATGGGCCCTGAGGAAGCACCGAGAGCCCTATTTTATCAGGAAGGAAACCGAGGTGTAGGAGAGACACAGCCCTCTGCAGTGAGACTGCTCAGCCCATGTGCCCACCTTGAGCAACAGTGCCATCTCTCCAGTGGACACTTCTGGTCCACCCCACTGGCCCCCTCAGCCCCTGGTCCCCCAGGACCCTGCCCCCAGGCTCATGGTATCCTGAGTCCCCTGGGCTCCCAGGCCCCAACCCCTGGCCTGACACTTCGGTCCCACTTATGAGTCATGTGCAGGGAGAACAACTTGGATGCCACCGGACGTAGGTGACTCTTCGGGGCCTCCGTCCACTCGGGGTCACCACCTCAGGGAGAAAGCTGGCCCTGCTGCCAATGCAAGTCCTGCAACCATGAGCAGCCGCCGAGCAGCTTCCCCACATCTCACCTCCGTCCTCCTGGGAGGGCTTGGGGGGCCCCACTCTGAATGAGGAGAATCGGGTGTGGCACTGGAAGGGGCACTGCTCAGCAGTGGAGTCGGGCCCTGAGCGCAGACCCCACAGAGCCAGATCAGGTGCGCAAGGAGGGAAGAAGCTGCCTTGTTCTGGACTGACAGGCCATAGGAGGAGGCGGCATCTGTCCTGGGGTTCTCAGGGTGTCCCCAAATAAGCTAGGGGTATGGAAGCTCCAGGAGAGGGGGCGCAGGGTGAGAGCACAGAGCACAGGCACCATCCCTGGCCCTGCATAATTTCTGGGCTTAGTGACTCAATTTCCTCCATTGCAAATGGGGGCAGGGGAGATCCAGGTTTGTGGGGCGTGAAGCTTTTCAACTGGGGGACACTAGGCACAGTGCCTTGAAGAGGGCCATGCCAGCAAAGACCCTGAAGTTCGCTTCCCAGCATATCTGCCCGGATGGGTGACAACAGTCCCTGGAGGGCACCGTGGAGTCAGAGGTGCTGCACGGGAAGGACTGGAGCCAACCTGTGTGGGATGAGCGGGGTCAGGTTTCACTAGCAGCCTGGGTGCACACAGGCACACATAGACACGTGTGCACACACCTGCTCACACCTGTATGCACATACAAGTGATCACAGGACAAACATGTATGGTCTGGCCCGTGAGAGTGCTGTGGAGTCAAGGTGAAAGTGGCCACAGCCGGCCACGGCGGGACATGAGTGCGTGAGGTCCCCTGGATGATGTGGCCTGTCCCTGAGCCACAGGGAGACACTACACTGGGCTGAGCAGGGGAGTGACGCCCACAGGAGGGGGCTTCTGCAGGCCAGCAGCTCAACGTGAACACAGCCCAGGCAGCCAGCCCACTTGCAGGACTCCATGTCCTGCCATCCCAGTCGTGTGCCATTTTAAAGAGTCAAGCCCCAGAGGATTTACTGGCATATTGCCACAATTTCAATATTTTGAAGAAATCAAAATCTAATCTTTTACATCATGAGATTGGGATCAATAATTCCATTGCTCTATTTATTCAAAAAGACAAACCCTGGCAGAGCTGCCCGGGACCCTAGGCAGGTTCCCACGTGCATGCACCATGATGAACAGCCACCAGCCAGCATCGCGATGCAGCCAGCAAGAACAGTCCCGCGGCGGTCCACAGACGTCCCAGAGTGAAATGCAGCCTTGATGCGGGGGTCGATCAGCTAACAGTCACCCCAGAATTGCCTTGCAACGGATCAAAACCCCAGAGCACAGAGACACACCAGAAACGTTCGCTCTAAACAGCAACAGCTTCCTGTCAGCACAGAAGGATGGTCCCTTTCAAAAGTCTTCAAAAAGAGCGTTGAAGATCCAAACAGCAGGGTGGGGTGGCATGGACGAGTCCTCCTGCCCCTTCGCTGTATCCTTTGCAGGGTGGTTTTTCAAGTGTTCCTGCCATAGATGGAGTCTGCCCACCCACCCGCAAATGCAGGCAGATCCCTGAACGCAGCAGGAGAGGCAGCTCGCAAATTCAAAGTAGCCTGAGTGAGCCCTCCATTGACCTCTCCCCTCTCTCTAAGAACCCTGCTTCTCCCGTGAGGGCACGCTCACGCCAGCTCGTGGAAAGATGAGATCACATGAAGGAGAGGTGCACTGCAGTGCCCCAGCCCACAGCCAGCCATGCCCCAAACACGTGACGGCCCAGCCGGGACCTGCTGCCGCCCTCCCCACCCACTGCTGCCGGACACAAGGGCAACGATAGAAGTAGGTGGTACTAAGCCACCAGTGTCAAGGTGGTTTGTTATGCAGCTGTAGCTGACTGGTACAGATGGTGTCACCTGAAAACAAAAGAACTGGACAATTTGGAGTAATAACAAACTCCTCCTCCTCATTCTGTTAAGGATTGAGTCAAAATGAGCTTTCACCAGCTTCTCATTTATCACATGAGGTTTAATTTTTTTACAAAATACTTTGATTCATTTATCCGCTAACACCTTATTTTAGAATAAAGGTATACATTTGCTGTTTATAGTTTTAAAAAGTCATAGTTTTGCTTGATATTGTGATACACTTAAGCATTTTTATACGTCGAATGAGGCAAATAGTTGGGCATGGTGGTGCATGCCTGTAATTCCAGTACTTGGGAGGTTGAGACAGGAAGATCTCAGGTTTGAGGACAGCCTCAATAATGAAGCGAGGCTTTCAGCAACCTAGTGAGACCCTGTTTCCAAATAAAAAATAAAAATGACTGGGTATATAGCTCAGAGGTAGAATGCCCTGGGTTTAATTCCTAGTACCACAAAAAAAGGGCAAATTTTTAGTTTCATTGACATTTTAAATGAAGTCTGGATTCCTTTAAAATACGTTAATGTGGAATTTGGGAACTAAGCATGAGAATAGGACCCCTGTTTTGCAGTGTCTCTATGGTCACACTGCCACAGCCTAGACAACACTCAAAATGCAAACAACTCCCAGGTGGGCACTCACCCACCCTCGCCCTCCTGCCCAACGGTAGCACTGAGGCCTTGCCTGGTACCACTGGGGCTCTGAGACACATCCTACTGACCTCTGGGCAGAGGCCACAGCTCAAGATGGGGGACAAGTGAAGGATCAGCCCCAGCCTTCAGTCCAGGGAGCCAGGGGACACAACCCACTCCAGGGAAGGCAACTGCCTCCTTCCACAGCATCCCTGGCCTGAGAGGCCCTCCCTAGCCTGCAGCCCAGCCTCTTTCCTGCACCCTGCTGCCACCGCCAGGGGTCTGGGCTCTTGGAAAATAAAAGGCCCAGTTCTCCCTTAAGCCCCTGAGCAGCTCACAGAGACCTTACTAAGTTGTTTGTTTTTAATTTTTTTAAATTGCAATCACCTTTTTTAAGCGGCTAGAGGGTAGTGAAAGTCCTTTAAACATTTTAGGTATTTATAAATCGAATCAACTTTCTGATCTTTTAGAAACTTTCGTTGTCTCATAAACAAGACCTCCCAAGTACCCATTAAATAAGTCCAGTCATTCTAATGAGTTAAACTGATAAACACAGAAAAATCTTTAAATTCCCAGAAATGCCAATGCTGTTCACACACTTAGTCAAGTTATCCTATGCTATTCAACCTAATCTGAAACAATCTATTAAATATTTTTACTAGAATCATAAGGCTAATCTGTCAGTCTAACGTCCAACTTCTCAAATATCACAAGTACTTCACGACACCAAATATAGAGATTATTTCTAAGTGTAACAACAAAACATGAATCCAATAGTTTGGTTGACTGTGCTGATTCTGGGCTTGCTTCCCGTTCTCCAAGGGGACAGGGACGGTTACTCTCCAGGGAATGATTTGGGTCCAAGTGACCTTTCTCATGGTCTGTGTGGCTGAGCTTTTTATAACCACTGTGTAACAGGCACCCGAACCAAGAGGGTTGGTCTCATGGTCCCTTCCCATGGGTTCAGATCCGGTCATCGTTCAGCGCCCCCAGGGAAGCCTGCTACCCTCAGTGGGCCTGGGCTGGCCCTCTTCCCTGGAATCAAGTTGATCCGAGTCATGACCAGCCGATCCCAGCAGAGGTACTGCCACCCGCTGTCTTCACGGGAGGCGATCCAGAAAGTAGCGGTTGTTACGAGCCGAGCCGCTGAGAGCTGGGCTTGTCTGTTGCTACAGCAAAGCTGACAGGTATACCTTTCATTGAGTAACACATAGAAATATCTCTCCACCCACTTTTTTTTTTTTTTTTGCGGTACCGGGGATTGAACCCAGGGGTGTTCTACCTCCAAGCTACACCCCCGGCCCTATTTTTTATACTTTATTTTGAAACTGGGTCTCATGAAGTTGCGGAGGGCCTTGCTAAGTAGCTGAGGCTGGCCGCGAACTTGGATCCTCCGGTCTCAGCCTCCCAAGTACTGGGATTACAAGCGTGCGCCACCACGCCCAGCATCTCTCCACCCACTTTGCAGAACCTCAAAGACCATCTGTTGCCTCCTCAGCCCCTCTGATCTCTCCCTAGCTCCTTTGAACCTGGTCGATGTCACCTGCCCCTGTCCAGCAGGACCACAACTCCCCTGGTGATAAAATGGCATCCAGTTGAATTCTGTCCTCGCCCTTGGGTTTAGAGCTTGCAGTCACAGCTCTGCAGAACGTGAAGGTAAGATCCTGTTGGTCGCAGAGCAGTCACTTCGCAAAGCAAGGCACTGCGGGTGAAAGGAGATCTCCTCCAGGCTGGGGCCTCCTAGCAGGTTCTCTGGGTTGGGGGAGGGTTTCCAGAGTGAAGAGGTTGGGAAGGAATGTGTTCCAGGTCATGTCCAGAAACATCCCCACACATTAGTCTATGAAAGGCCCTGAGACGTCCTGTAACAAGGCAACGCATTTACTGGTATTTAGTATTTTCCCAGTCATGTCACACAGCAGAACTGCTTCATGTAACCCCCATTGAAGACTGTGCGATTGGCTCACAGTGATCTGTGCCCTCCTCGCCTGTTCCAAGCTTCCCTGTGGGCATAGCTTCTCCACCCCACTGATTTGGGGCCAGGATGTCTTCCCTACTTCAGCTGATGGACTCAGAGACGATGTCTTGTCTGCCACACTCCGGGGTGAGCCGGCTCCACCCTCTCACTCCTGCCTTTTTCTATCAATGAACAATCAGCAGTCCTCATGGAATGCAAACAAGGGAGATACTGGACCCATTTGTTACTGCAGCAAACGCTGACTGATACATAAAAATGCATCACAACCAGAAGTGGGGGTTCTGGGATAACCAAATAGTGTTGCGATGCTGGCTTTGATGGGGGAAACTCACAGGGGGCTGGCAGCATTGGGGACCCAGGTCCCAAAGTGGCCAAATACCCCAGGCAACTAGATGGAAGAACCTTCCCAAGGGCCATGTGGTTCTGGGGGAGGTGGTTATGGGACAGGTCCCAGAACATGAGGTAACTTTATTTGCTGTGTTCATTATCAGGCACTGTGAGAGGGAGGCCACTCTGTTTACCGTGGGCATGAAAGGGAAGGATACCCAGAAGTTCTGGGGCTGTGGGTCGAAGGATGCCGCTGGTTCCCACGGTGAGATTTTCCAGGCAAGACACAGCCCGGGACAAAGGCCAAAGCAGAGGATGGTTTCATGCCCTTTTGGGTCCTGGGGGGATCCAGCTCCTGCACACGCCTGTAGTAAGGCCAGAGAGAGAAGCAGGTCTGGAGGAGTCGGAGTGAGGCTTTTGGACCACACAGCTGACTTCATCGATCATAGTAATTTTAAAAATGATTTAAAGAAGACAGTGTTGACCAGAAGGCCAGCAGCCTGGATGAACACAGATGGCGACTGCCAAGGATGAAAACAACCCTGGTGTATTAGTCAGCTTTTAGTCACCGTGACAAAATACCTGTGAAAAACAGCTTAGAGAAGAATTGGGCTGCCGGGTGTGGTGGCGCACGCTTATAATCCCAGTACTTTGGGAGGCGGAGACCGGAGGATCCGGGTTCG
>PVJS01038725.1:0-19249 GCA_004027185.1 Glis glis
TCTCTCTCTCTCTCTACTTAGTGAGGTCCTCTGCAACTTTGTGAGACCCAGTTTCAAAATCAAGTATAAAAAATGGGGCCGGGGGTGTAGTGCGGAGGTAGAACGCCCCTGGGTTCAATCCCCGGTACCGCAAAAAAAAAAAAAATTATGGCAGGCAATTATTAGATAAAATTCTCAGCATGGTGCCTCCCAGAGTTAGGGGACAATATAAATAAAGATTGTTATTAGTAATTCATTCAATAATTTATGTCTCCCTTCTAGCAAAGAATTTGCAGTAGCTGATGTAAGGAACTTTAATAAAACCATACATAGATATGCTGGGCACCGTGGCACATGCCTGTAATCCCAGCTGCTGGGGAGGCTGAGGCAGGAGGATTGCAAGTTGGAGGCTAGCTTGGGTAACTTAGTGAGACTCTGTCTTAAAATAAAAATTTTATAAAGGGCTGGGGATGTAGTTCAGTGGCAGAGTGCTTGCCTAGCATGTATGAGGCCCTGGGTTCAATCCCTAGTATCACAAAAGGAGGATGGGTTGGGAGTAATACATAGATTTAGAAAGAAAGAGGACCAGGGAAAATATAAATCAGTTAGGATATTAATATGTAGTATCCTAAAAATAGTCTCATATTTGCAGAGTAGAAAATATAGACTATGACATTCCTGAAGGTCAAAGGGCAAAGAGAAATGAATAATCTCACTTTTGTAAACAAACCATATACATATGAAACTGTATACAAACAGTGGTTATTCTGGGTAGTTGAATGATGAGGTTTTAAATTATGTGCTTTGGGCTTATTTATACTACCTATTTTATTTATTTGTTTGTTTGTTTATTTATTTATTTATTTAACTTTTTGCAGTACCAGGAATTGAACCCAGGGGCATTCTACCTCCAAACTACACCCCCGGCCCTATTTTTTATCCTTTATTTTGAAACTGGGTCTCACAAAGTTGCGGAGGGCCTCACTAAGTAGCTGAGGCTGGCTGAGAACCCGGATCCTCTGATCTCCGCCTCCCAAGTACTGGGATTACAAGCGTGTGCCACCACGCCTGGCCTACCTATTTTATTTTATTTGTTTATTTTTTTGCGGTACTGGGGTTTGAACCCAGGGACATTCTACCTCCGAGCTACACCCCCAGCCCTATTTTATTTTTTATTTTAAAACAGGGTCTCACTAAGTTGCAGAGGGCCTTACTAAGTAGCTGAGGCTGGCAGTGAACCTGTGATTCTCCGGTCTCAGCCTCCCAAGTACTGGGATTACAAGCGTGTGCCACCACGCCCGGCTATACTACCTATTTTAAAACAATGAATATGTACTACTTTTCAAAGAGGAACATGATTTTAAATACAAATCAAGCAAATTAAGGAATAGGGTCAATGACACAGTTTCTACTCTCCCAGCACTTAGCTCAGAGTGAGGGCTTAATGATGTGCTGACTCCATGTATCAAGGTCCAAAAGACAAAACATTACAATGTGGCAGCTTCTCCCTTTCTATTGTGGGGTTCATGACTCAGTGACAAGAGGTGAGACAGCTGATCTGTTATACACCACTGTATCCTTCAGGTTCCCAAATTTCCTTGCCTTCTTTTTAATTTTGGTACTGGAGATTGAACCCAGGGACATTCTACTTCTGAGCTACATCCCCAGCCTAGTTTTTAATTTGAAACAAAGTCTTGCTAAGTTGCTGAGGGTCTTGCTGAATTGCCGAGGCTGGCCTTGAACCTGCAATCCTCCTGTCTCAGCCTCCCAAATACTGGGATTACAGTGGTACACCATTTTCTCTTTGTCCCGTTATGTTTCCTTCATTTATTTGTTTTAAACCTGCCTAATTATTGAGATAGTATTTTTTTGTTATGTCAAACCACTGCTAATCTGATTTTGCTATCTTTCCTTAATGTAATTTAAAAATGTTTTATTTCTGGGCAAGCTGCTTGCTTGATCTTACGTCTCTATATATGTGGCACATGTACCACTCTGTCTAGCAGGGAGCAATATAGGGAATATTTGTCCATAGGGGTCATGTGAAGGATACAGTCAAACATCAGTAAAATTCTGCACTTAAATTTTTCCTCATTCATAAGAAAAATGAGAAAATGTTATCTAATATACTTGCTCTCCTTAGAGCGTGAACAGAAATTCATTTTTATGGAAAAATCTTGGTTTTCATTTTCATTTTCCAGCTATCAGGAAGATCAAGCGAAGTGCTGTGTCCCATCCAGAAGCTGCTAGTCTCAGGAAGTGCTGCTCTGGGAGCTGGGTCACGGTCCCTGATGGCCCCATTAAGGAGGTGATACACAGTCTAGTTTACTCTGTGAAAACCAGATCCTACTGCACAAAGTTGCCCACTCCTGCATGCCATATTCCAAAAGGGTCAAGATGAATTAGGGAGGTCAAATAGAGGGCAACTGTAGTGGCTAGGTGTCTGGGAATCATGTCATGGAGGAACTGATAAGCAAACAGACTATTTGGCCTGGAGAAAGAAAGATTTGATGGGACCCATTTGCTGTCTTCAAATGACAGAGAAAGAGCCAATTGACAGAGTTAGATATATTCTGCTCCATATGTGTGAGCTGTATTCTGTAGGGTGGGGCCAAGGATGTGTAGAGAAGGGGAGAGTTGAGAGGTTGGCTTTTTATGAGAGACTTTTTAATGGGGACAGTTCCAAATGCTATGGATTCTTGCCGATTACTGAGGTTTATTTCAACTCTAAATTCTTTTATTAAAATAGTAACAATAACAATGAGAATGAGACACTCAACACTCAGGTATTATTGATCACTGGGGCATGTAAGGTCAAGGGGGGAATTTACTATTAAAGTTTGTAAGATCTACAAAGAACTTCTTTCTAGGTACTTAGTCTTCCATTAAGCAACACTCTTGCCAGGTGCTACTGCCTAGTGAACAATAATGACCTGGCTACCAAATGACTGGGCTTTAATAGGACATTGATTTTTCTACTCAATATCCTTGGCATTTTATTTCTGGAAGAAAAATCTTTAGGGACAAAAAGAGAGGGTCCAGTAAACTTCAGCATGATGACCACTCACCATATTTGAAAAGCAAGAACCAAGTTTCAAAAAGTTATTTGGAGTTTGGTACAGCTTCTCTCCAGCCATCCAGAAATGAAAAGGCTCAGATTTGTTTCCTTCTCTTACCTGATACATTCCACGGACTCCGGCCTTGATTTCAGATCTTGATCTTTGGCTGCTACTCCAAAATGAATAGGAAAGAGCCCTCCGAGGATAATGTCCCCTTTCTTCTGGGCTCGCTGGTCAGGCCCATAGGCAGAGGAGTGCCAGGCCAGTACCAAGAAGACCAAACAGCAGCTATAAGATGTCATGATTCTGCTTTCTCTCCAGGGGGAGAGACAATAGTGCCAGTGGTTTGGGGGCCCTGAGAACTTTCCCCCTTCGTGCGGTTCACGCCCTGCGGTGGAAACACATGTCTACAGGTTGATTAATAGCAGAATGGAAGCAGTGGTGTTTGCATCTCCATCTCTGCCTTCATTGCAGATGTGTAAGGTGGGTGGTCCTTGAGTCTTGAGAAGCCACATCATGAAGAGACTGTCTGTGATGCTTTCTAAAAGAACAGAGAGACAAAATGGATTCAACTAAACCTAAATCCCATCTTGTTATGATTGTGACAGAGGTAGCTCAGAATTTTCATTTAGAGGGGCTTGGGGGCAACAAATTGAGAAGGCATGGCTTAGGGTCACATTTTTATAGCACTTCATGTAAGATACAGAAAACTTCAACTGCCTGTATTACAGAAGGACTGTTGAGTTATGAGAGGTCACATTAAAAAATATATACATATATATGTATATATATATATATATACATACACATACTTTTATTGGAACATTGTAATTATACATCACAGAGAGGCTACATTCTATTTTATTTAGTTTTTGGTGGTACTAGGGACTGAACTCAGGGGTATTCTACCTCTGAGCTACACCCCCAGCCCTATTTTATTTTTTTATTTTGAAGCAGGATCTCATTAAGTTGCTGAGGCTGGCTGTGAACTTGGGATCCTCCTGTCTCTAATCCTGCCTACTGGGATTAGAGGCATGTACCACCACGCCAGACTGAGAGGCCACATTTTAGAGACCATTGATAAGCTAAGGCCTCTACTGATGTTGCTGCTAGGCTGTAATCCATTCATTCTCCCACATGAATAATGCATAGAATTGGCCTAGTAGTAGCAGCTCCTCGTATCATAATGATATTTTATTCCACACATGTGTTCTTACAGAAAGTATAGAACAAGTCATACTTAAGTTTAAATCTGACTTTGAACCAGACAAAAATGTCAGAAAAGGCCATTTATTCTTTAGTTATTATGATAGTCCCTTTTGTGCAGGTTTCTGAGTCTAGTTTGTAACGTGATGTTCTATATGCCTTTGAAGGCTAGTTTTTATAAGGGATTCAGATAAATCATAGGTCAGATTATGTCTTTTTTTTTTTTGCAGTACCGGGGATTGAACCCAGGGGCATTCTACCTCTGAGCTACACCCCCGGCCCTATTTTTTATACTTTATTTTGAAACCGGGTCTCACAAAGTTGCAGAGGAGGGCCTCACTAAGGAGCTGAGGCTGGCCACGAACCTGGATCCTCGGTCTCCGCCTCCCAAGTACTAGGATTACAAGCGTGCGCCACCACACCCAGCCCCAGATTATGTTTTACAAAACTCAACTGCTGGAGCTAAGGAAAAACCTTTCTGCCGTAGCACGATTAGCTTAGTAGGAGCTCTGCCCTCTTCACTCTGCACTCTATCTCACCCACCCTGTGGGCCAGTCACTAGTTACATGTTGATGTTGACTAAATATTCAGCGTTTCCTGAGGCTCAGGGCTAAGCAGTGAGCTGTCAACTGGACATCTCCACCTGGACATCCCAAGGTGCTTCAATTTAGCAAGCCCTAAACTCACCTCCCTCCCAGACCCATTCCTCCTTCATTGTTTTCTATTGTATAAAATTACATGCCATTCACAAAGACACAAAATTAGGAGTCATCCTTGCTTCCTTTCTCTTTTCATCATTGCCCTTTATGTTGAAATAATCAACAAGCCCTGTAGATTCTTCTTCCCCAATCCCTCTGGAATCCACCACTCCTCTTTCCAAGAGCACCTGAAGTCTACCATTATTTCTTACCTGGGTTTCTGCAATTATTCCCTAACTGGCTTTCCCACCTTCAGTTTTGTCCCTTTGCAATCCACCTTTGCAAGTCTTTGGATTTGGTGAATAAGTAGGTTTGGAGCGCGGGCTCTGGAGTCAAACCTGGCTTTGAATCATAGTTCTACTGCTTCCTGACATGAAACTTTAGGCAAGTTGCTTAACCTCTGTGATCTGAATAAAATAATGTATGGAGAGCCATTAGCATAGCATAACTAGTTAACTCACAGAAAATGCTACTATGAATCCCTTTCCACCCTCACTCTTGCTGGTCTTCCCTTTGAACTTAGCATTCCAGCCTCAAGGAACTTCTTTCAGTTCCTCACGGCCACAGGCCTTTCAAACACCTGGATCTCCCGCATGATGTTCCCCTTGCTTGGTCCTTCTGTTCCGGATTTTGCCTGGAAAACATCTACTTATCTTTCAGATTTCAGATGTCCACAGTGGGGGGTATGACATGGTGAACCGTGGGACCTTTGTGTGAATGAAAAAAAAGAGTTCCTTCTGGGGCAGGCCCGGCTTTGAGTCAAGGTGCACAGCTGGAGGAGTGGAGTGTGGACTCTATTTTGGCTCACATTGACCTAATCTCAGTTGTGCAGTGAGCAACTTTCAGGACTCTTTAAGCGGGCCTTCCCTGAACCACTCCATCTATAAGAACATAGCCTCAGCTGAGTGTGGTGGCGCACACCTGTAATTATAGTACTTGGGAGGCTGAGACAGGAGGATAGCAGGTTCAAGGTCAGCTTTGGCAACAAAGCAAGACTCTCAGTAACCTAGAGAGACCCTGTTTAAAAACAAAAAATAAAAAGGGCTTGGGGCATAACTCAAGAGGTAGAATGCCCCTGGGTTCAATCCCCAGGAACACACACACACACACACACACACACACATGAACATAGCTTCTTAGCTTCTTTTTTTTTTTTTGGTACTGGAGATTGAAACCAGAGGCATTCTACCTCCAAGTTGTACCCCCAGCCGGATTTTATTTCTTATTTGGAAACAGTGTCTCACTAAATTGTGGAGGGCCTCGCTAAGTTGCTGAGGCTGGCTTCGAACCTGCGATCCCCTATCTCAGCCTCCCAAGTACTGGGATTACAGGCGTGCACCTCCATGCCTGGCTCGAACATACCTTCTTACCTCTTGGATCTTGGAAGACTCACCACACTTTATTATAGTTACATGTGTGTCTGATTCTGGAGCCTGAGCTCTTTCTTTACCGTCGTCATACATTCCCTCTTGCCTCTCAAGAATCTCCAACAGCCATTCTGGCTGAGGGTGCTTGGCCTCACATTGAAGGAGCACCTAGCAGACATCCAACTTTCACGGAATTGCCTCATCCCAGTTTTCAGACTCCAGTCTTGCTTTTAGATTTTTGGCTCCATTCCTTGGAACTTAGTCATATGTTCATTCATACATTTGATAATTACATGTGCTGAGGCCTGGGAATATAAGGGTGACAGACATGTGCCTGTTCCTGTCCTCAAGAGTTCCCTGACCAGTGGGTAATAATGCTGGTGTAGAAGATCAGAATTAACCTCAACACTCAGAGGTGAAAAATAAAATGGTAACTCTGCTTATTCTGATGAGATTCAACTTTGCTGCCCCACCCAGCACTTGGCACAGTGTCTAAAATGGTAAACGTTGCATAAATTTTTGTCAAATGAATGCTTAAAGAAAATACTAGCTGGGTGTGGTGGTACATGCTTGTAGTCCCAGTACTGGGGAGGCTGAGACAGGAGGATTGCAGGTTAGCAGCCAGCCTCAGTAACTTAGAGAGACTTTCAGTAACCTAGTGAGACCCTGTTCCCAAATAAAAAATAAAATGCAGCTCATAGGTAGAATGTCTCTGGGTTCAATCCCCAGCAAACACACACACACACACACACACACACACACACACACACACACACACAGTACTCTGGAGAGATATGGAAACTGGCATTTTTTGATTGTGCATTGTGCCAACTCCTTTAAACTCCAGTGTATTTTAAACTTTCACAACAATTTCGCAAATCCACTTTTTAGATGTGGAAATAGATTCTCTGTATATTCAGTTTACTCAAGTGAAAAATGCTGGTACTTGAATTAAGAATGCCTTAAGAACTCAGAATTTTAAGGAGTCCTGTGTACTCAATTAGATAGGAGAGGTAACATTATAACTGGCTAGGGTAAGTCACTGAGACCTGTTAAATTTTTCCTGTGAAAGATTAACTACTTGGGGAAGTTTATTAACTTCACTAATCCATCCAATAGAAAATTCATAGCAAGAAGAAATAGATGAAGGAGAGATTTTGGGTCAATTTGTGGCAGTTAACTCCACCAGTCTAATACGGTCTTTATACCACCCTTTATGGTCCAATTACCAGGGTCTAATTGGCTTTCAAAGCTGAAAGTCATTGTAGATCCTTCATCTTCCTTTCTTTCAACCTGTGACCCCCTTATCCTGTGATTCTGCCATCACTCTCCACTCTGCCTTCTCCTTCCTGTTCCCAGGGCCTTAGTCCAGGCTCCCATCACCTCCCACCTGCCCTTCTGCAACAGCTTTCTTCTCTAGCTCACTCCTCTCATCCCCTAGATATTGACAATCAGGGCAAGACCAAGTGTGACACTGGAACAGTGGTTTAACAGAGCTCATTGCTGTGACTTCAGCTTGCAGTAATTAGAATACTAAAGTTCTTGAATAATCACTACACTCCAGTTTTAATATCTATAGTAAAGACTTCTAATTGTACCCCTCATATGCTACAGTATAATAATTTTTAGCAAGACAGATGGCTGTCCAAAATAAAGACAACTTTCCCTAACTTCCTTTATGATTATGCATGGTCATATGACTTAAGTCCTGGCCAATGGGGTATAAGCTGAAGTGTCCTGTGACCGTTTCTGGGAGTCTTGCTTAAGATTTGCACTTTGTCCCTTCATCCCCCCTTGCTTCACTCTGTTGCATGGAGGTGGATGTGACAGCTAGAGCCCAACATGAACCGTGAGCCACATTCTAGAGAATGATGGTGCCATGAGCTAAGGATTTCTGGGGCAGAACCACGCTGTTGGACTACTGAACTTTTACATGACAGAAAAAAACTCTTGTCTCATTTTTTTTTTTTTTTTGCGGTACCGGGGATTGAACGCAGGGGCGTTCTACTTCTGCGCTACGCCCCCGGCCCTATATTTTATACTTTATTTTGAAACCGGGTCTCACGAAGTTGCGGAGGGCCTCACTAAGGAGAGAGAGAAAGAGAGAGAGAGAGAGAGAGAGAGAGAGAGAGAGAGACAAGGAGAGAGAGAGCGAGAGAGCTGAGGCTGGCTGCGAACCCGGATCCTCCGGTCTCCGCCTCCCAAAGTACTGGGATTACAAGCGTGCGCCACCACCCCCGGCTTCTTTTGTCTCATTTAAGCCACTGTTGTGATATGTTTTTTCTTATTGAAGTTTTCTCTGGCAGTATCTGAGTTGCAACTCACTTGTTCTGCTATAAGTTTATTCTATGTAAATCATATCAAATCATGTTTGCTCTCCTGCAAAAAAGGATTGCATTCAAGGCTGATGCTAATATTTGTTTTTTCTCTCAATGGCAGATACATCTTGGAAGAAATGACCCGTGGATCAGCTGGTTTTATGTTTTGAAGGTCCTTGAAGCATGAGGATCTTTCAGTACTGATGGATGGCTGCTCATTAAGTTTCTCATCCAGGACATGTGGGATGGGAGCAACTATGAACATTTCCTGAGCTCCCTAGGTGCTGGACATTAGAGAAAGTTGAAATTCTTGCCTTCCAGGTACTCATGGTTTAAAAAGAGACAGAAAAATGCTTTATAATTACTAATGCAAATATTACAAAAAGGCAGGAACTCAATGTTGAGGGAGCACAGAGGGTGGAGTGAATATCTCTGGTGATTGTCAGGAGAGAGAACTGAGTCAAGGTGGGGTCTGGTAGCTTTGGCAGGGCAGGGCTAGTCTCTTCCTCACTGTGGTAGCCTAGCACCAAGCACCATGCCTGGAATTTAGTAGATGCTCCACACATTTGTTGAATGGATGAATGAATGAAGTGTGATCAGTACAGACCAGGAGCTGGTTGGGCAATTTCAAGACAGAACAGGGAAGGAATCGCCTCATGAGACTCAAGGTCCCTGGGGTCAGGGGCTTTGTCATGATCACAGTTGTATGCCAGTATTGAACAAGGAAATATCTACTGAACTTGCCTTTGTCTGAAAAGAAGGTACATGGCTCATCCAAGTTCCAGAGGCAAGGATAAGTTAGCAGAGGATAGTGAGGAATGGGTAGTAGTCAGTGTTGCCACATTTCAATTTCAAGTAAAATCCACCCCCACTCTCGCTCCTTGGCTTCAGCATTTCTGGAAATTTCATAACTGTCCAGAAGAATGATTTTGCCTACATTTCAAATTGAGAAAACTGAGGCACAGACCTTCTGATCATAAAATTCCTCAGGAAATTAAAGTCATGGCAAGCTCAAAAGCTACAGTTTCTCAGTTCCTATATTGCAGAAATAAAAATAGTTTGTTTAGGAAAAAAAGGTTATGAAACCAAATTCAATTTCTAATAGAGATCATTTATCTTCATAGACTGAGTACACTGATTTATCTTTGGTTTATTGTACTATAATCGTTGTCTTCTTTTGTCACATTGATCATAAAAAATACTAACAGGTTTGAAGCCAGATATGGTGGCACATACCTGTAATCCCATTAGTTGGGAGGTTGAGAAAGGAGGATTGGAGGTTCAAGGCCAGCCTCAACAACTTAATGATATTCTCAGCAACCTAGCAAGACCCTGTTTCAGAAAAATAAATAAATAAAAAAGAGTGCTGAAGGTGTAGCTCAGAGGTAGAATGCCCCCCTGGGTTCAATCCCCAGTCCCAGTCTCTCCATCCGCCCCCCCCTTGCCCCCAAACACATTAATAGGTTTTAAGCCACTACTACAGAAAGTGAAATGTGTATGTTTTAATGAAAGTGAACAGGGCAAAAACACCTGAGAAAGCTCAACTAATAGTCACAAAACCCCTGTACCTGGCTCTGGTTGCAGCTTTATTTGCCTTTGCTGAGGACATGCCTATGGCATGGGTTTCTGTACACATCTGGTGCACGTTTGCCTAGGAATTAGGGAGGAACAGATCTACCATCACCTACTGTACCCAGTTATGTGCTAGACTTCACTTCTTCTGTATTAAAGCAAGACACTTTTTTTTTTTTTAAATGAGGGCTCTCTTTCAGCACCAGAAGGAACACACACTGCTGGGTCACACTCGGCTGCCTCCCTCCCTCAAGCCTGGCTTGTCTGCTGGCTAGCTGCACAGGTTCTGACCCTCCATCTCCCTGGTGACAGGTGTGACTTTTGGAGAGTCCATGCCTCATTTAGCCTTGGCAATGGCATAATTTAGTTGGAAAAATGCAAGGACAGGAGTGTGATAAAAACCAGCTGAGCTGGGTTCCTGTGAGTCATTGGAAAAAGCGATCAGGGAAGGAGGAAAAAAAATGGGGAGTGGGGAGAAGCATTTCAGGGCACCAGCAAGGTGGGGAGAAAGAAGTCCAAACAAAGCAAATGTGGAGAGAAGTTGGAGAGGAGGCTGGCGCTCATCCATGCTGCATTCAGGGCTCCTGGACGACATGAGTCCTGTCTGCAGCTGGAACATGGGGCCACATTGTCATTGTTGAGCGCATGTGTCAGTGCCCACGATGGGACAAGCTTTGTGTGAGGAGTCCACAATGCTCTCTCAAGAAGACAGGAAAAGGCAAAAGACAGATGGGAGTTGAGGGGGGTGAAGATTCAAGGTTAAAACATGACCAGAAACACTCCTCTGACCCAGAAACTCATGAGTTGAAAATGCATGCTGGCTTGGGGCTTAGACAGGGCCAGTGCCTGGTGCTCCCGACAGGACTGAGTAGCTGATCATGAGTTAAGAGATTTCTTATCCTGACATGTTTCCCTTATGCCTTCAGAAAGGCCTGCTGCTGGATGTGTGGACACCCACAGGGTTAACAAATGGTTCATTTGAAAAACAAAGATAGGCAAGTCATGTTTATGTTAAGAAAAACACACTAGTCTTAAGTCTTACATGAAAAACATTTTTGTGCAAAAATATCCTGGTAGCCGGGCGTGGTGGTGCACGTTTGTAATCCCAGTACTTAAGGAGGCAGAGACCGAAGGATCCGGGTTCGCAGCCAGCCTCAGCTCTCTCTCTCTCCCTGTCTCTCTCTCTCTCTCTCTCTACTTAGTGAGGCCCTCCGCAACTTCATGAGACCCGGTTTCAAAATAAAGTATAGAAAATAGGGCCGGGGGTGTAGCGCGGAGGTAGAACGCCCCTGGGTTCAATCCCCGGTACCGCAAAAAAAAAAAAAAATCCTGGTACTGCCTTTTAAAAATCACAAGAACTCTGACTACCCAGTCTGGTGTCCTAAAATGTGCCACCGCAGAGTGTTCTGGAGTAAAACAAGTCTGTGTGCACTCTGCCACAGGGCACATTTGCAGTAAAGATAACTGCTTATTTCAGCACGGACTCCTCCCCCACCCACACACCCTCCTACAATGCTGTGAGACCTGGGCTTGGAGTGCTGCCCTTATGGAAAGCATCAAATCTGGAACCTGAGACTCTCCAGGCTCTCTGGATGCATTTTGAATGGGGAGATATGTCTGCACCTTGATGAACATAACTTTTTTGTAATTACAGCTATGGCATTCCAAAGGGTAGTGCTGGGAATAAGGAAGGACTGAGGTGGGGAGGGTGAAGGCAAATGCAAACCTTCAAGTCATCTCTGGTCTCAGGCTATGTTCCTGCTCTCCTTTCCCTAGGAATGCTTCTGTAGCGCTTACTGGACTACTACACCAAGCCCTTTTCCTACCTACTTGCAGCCCCTGGTCTCATTTAGTGTCCCTGTAGGAAGATCACTAGGGACACGCAGTGGTGAGCTGGTAAACTGGCTGTCTGAAGGAACAATAAAAAGGCCCTGACTTGTAGTGTTTGCTAAATAGTCCCCACGGAAGATCTGGCACGTTCAGGGTGGTATGGCCACTGACCACCGATGTCAATTTCAAGCTATCAATGGTTTAACAACTAATTGGCCAAAATCTTAGATATTGAACCTCTGGCTCTCAGAGCCAGTAGAAGCCTGCTTTAGCACATGACTGGGTGCATATCTCTAAGTACATGAAAATACTAACTTCGGAAAAACTGGCTCACATTATTTCATAGACACTGTAAACTCCTATCTCTTCCAGTTTCCCTCTTTGCTTTGACTATTAAGAAGCTGCAAATCAAATTTGTAGCCCAGCTCTAGCAAGATAGAAACCAAAGACTACATTTTAGTGGTCTAATATTACTAAAGCCATTTTTTTCTTCCTGCTCTTATTTTATCCCAATTTCCTAACCACATTAAATCTTTCCTTTTTATAAACAGTGATAGGGATGTAAACACAAGAACAAATAACATAAATCTGGAGTTTGCTGTGGGCAATGAGAAGTGTCCCCAGGTGAGACTCCCTGTGTCATTAGCAGGAAGGGATCTGGAAAAGTCATCCTTGCCTCATTAACTGAGTAAGTATGAGTTAAGTGGAGTCTCTTGGCACAACAGGTCATTAACACAAAATATAAAATTGTAGAGGTAGAAAGGCCCTGGAAATTATATCCAGTTTGTATCAAAATCTTATGACACATGAAAGTTTGACCAATTTTATTGTGAATAAGAGTGAGAATTCACAACTCACTGAAAAAGCTGCATGAGGTGTAGTGATCAAAGAAGGCATTTTCTTTGTAGTAAAAAGGGAAGTCATATATCCCCCCATTTGTCAGTGCACATTGTATCTTAAAAACACCACTTTAAGCTGGGTGTGGTGGTGCATGCTTGTAATCCTAGTACTTAGGAAGCTGAGACAGGAGGATCCTAGGTTCGAGGACAGCCTCAGCAAGTAGTGAGACTCTCATCAACCTAGTGAGACCCTGTTTCAAAATAAAAAATAAAAAATAGGGCTGGGGGTATAGCTTGGAGGTAGAATGCCCCTGGGTTCCATCCCCAGTACTGAAAAAAAAAAAAGAAAAGAAAAGAAAAAGAAACACTTTAAGCTGGTGTAGTGGTGCATGCCTGTAATCCCAATATTAGGGAAGCTGAGACAGGAGGATCACAGGTTCAAGGCCAACCTCAGCAACTTAGCAAGACCCTGTTTCAAAATAAAAATAAAATAAGGCTGGGGGTCTAGCTTAGAGGTAGAATGCCCCTGGGTTCAATTCCTAGTATCCCCCCAACACCTGCACCCATATCACTTTAAGACTTCAGAGGACTGAAATTTCAATTATAGCATAAATTCCATTTATCATGGGAATTCTTTTCATTTTAATTGGACCACAGGTGCACAAGATTGGATTAATCATAATCCATGGTTAATGATACATCCTCATCCTTGGCCCATGTCTGGCCAACATTTATAAGTTATTTTTACTAATTAATCTATTCTCCAAAACAAAGGACATTGGTAGATACCTACTTGATGTTTTCTCTTTTACATTTGCTTCCTGCCTCTTCCCACAAAAGAAGCCATCATCCTGAAACACACATATTCATCATTCCTCTTGCTTCCCTCCCTGTCCCATGCTTTAAAAATTTTTTATAAACCATAATAGAAAAAGACAGGGAGGATACACACCAAAGGATTAGATCTTGCTGGACATGGTGTTATCCTAGTACTTGGGAGGCTGAGACAGGAGGATTGTAGGTTCAAAGCCAGCCTCAGCAACTTATTGAGGCTCTCAGCAACCTAGGGAGACCCTGTTTCAAAACAAAAAAATAAAAAGGGCTGGGGTGTAGCTTAGAGGTAGAATGTCCCCAGGTTCAACCCCCCAGTACTACAAAAACAAAAACAAAAGGGATTAGATATCATTGATGGAATTTTGGACTTTTTCCTTGTTTTGTTGTTTGTGTTGGAAATAAAAAAATTAAACATGCATTATTTTTTTTTTGCAATGCTGGGGATTGACCCCATAGCCTTGTGCATACTAAGCATGTAATCTACTACTGAGCTACACCCCTTGTCTGTATTACTTTTTAAATTAGAAAAGATGTTATTGTAAAATGTTATTAAAAGAATGCTTTTATGAATGTACATAAACATTAAACATGAAAAACACTGCAAAACAATGTACTATTTAGTCACATGGTATATCCTTTGAAACATATTTTGAAAACTATGCATATGAATAGTTCTTCACATCTTCCATTTTTTCTTTTTTGTCTTTACTCCCTTTCTCTCTCCCTTATTTTTCTCTCTTAAAAGAAGTTTTTAATTGAAGTATAACAGACACCAGCCATGTGCACAATCACAAGTGAATTTTCACAATGTAAACACAATGTAAACACATCCATGTCACCAACATCCAAACATAGATCCAAACACCCAAGAAATAGAAACAGAACCCCGGGGGCCCTACTCATGCCTCCCCCAAGTCATTCCCTCCCCAGGGGCCTAGTAGCTGACCTCCACCACCAAAGACTGGTTGCCCCTGTTTTTGAACCTTACACAACCGGAATTATGTATTCTATATTCTTTACTTCATGCATGCTAGGTAAGTGCTCTACCACTGAGCTGTATCCCCAGACCTGTATTATATATTCTTTTGTATCTAGCTTCTTTTGTCCAATATTATGTTTGCAAGATTCAGCTGTACTGTTGTATGTAACTAGTTTGTTTCATTGTATAATATGGTCATGTCTTGCTTAACAATGGGGATATGTTCTGAAAAAATGTGGCATTAGGTGATTGTGAATGTTATAGAGTGTACTTACGCACACCTGGATGGTCTAGGTGGATCGCCTGATGTGTGTGGTGTCTAGATGCAATCAAGAGTGGTGCTAAACCACAATATTTGTGTGGCTGCTGCCTGCATAACGCAGCATGTTATTTTATTGTGAATTTTTATAAATAGGAGTACACTGGAACAACAAAAGTATAGTAAAGACATAAAGCAGGATTATCAAGTATCACTGTTCATAATTG
The DNA here is from genome assembly GCA_004027185.1 of Glis glis. NCBI lineage: Eukaryota > Metazoa > Chordata > Mammalia > Rodentia > Gliridae > Glis > Glis glis. Next base: position 15,168 of record PVJS01038725.1, read on the forward strand.
TATATGCTATATATTTTTTATGAATGGCAGTGAGTAGGTTTGTTTACACCAACATCACCAAAACACATAAGTAATTCACTGCACTGCACCCTCTATTACTACGACATCACTAGGTGATAGCAATTTCAGCTCCATTGACAGAAACATCATTATGTGGTACATGGCTGTATTTTTTTAATGTGGTACCTGGGATTGAATCCAGGAGCATTCTACCACTGAACTATACCTCCAGCCTTTTTTATTTTGAAATAGGATCTTGTTAAGTTGCCCAGGCTGACCTTGAACTTGTGATCTTCCTGTCTCACCCTCCCAAGAACTAGTATGCACCACCGCACCCAGCTCATGGCTGTATTTTTATATAATTATATCACACTTATCCATTCTCCGGTTAACAATTTGGGTTTAATCAATAGTGCTGCTGTGAACATTCTTGAACATGTCTTTTAGTGAACGTATGTGGAATATGTTGCTAGAAGTGGAGTTGCTCATAGTTTGTGCATCTTCAGCTTCAGCAGGTACTTTTAAAAAATTTGTACCAGTTTATCTTCCCACCATAGTTTGTGAGAGTTTCCATTACTCCATATCCTTGCCCACCCTAGGTAATTCTCAGTCTTCTCCAATATAGTCATCTCTTGACTTCCTTTTATATGGTTTTATTGTATTTTCCTAAAAAGAATTTGAACATTCCTAAAAATTTGAATTTGAATTTGAAATTCCTAAAAAGAATTTGAACATTTTTAGTTGTTTTGAACTTTACAAAAAGATACCATGCTATATCTAATATTCTGAGGCTTCATCTTTCATATTGTTATTAATAAGATTCATCTATATTGTTACTGTAACTCATGATTTTTACTGCTATATAATATTTCACTATGTGAACAATTTATTTGCTCATGGTCCCATCGATGGGCGTTTGGGATATTTCAATAGTGTGGCGATTTTTTCCTTCAAATTTGCTTCAGAACTGTGAAGGGACCATGGAAGATCTCTATGACATTTTAAAGTCATTTAAGATGGATAACTGCTATTAACTTCTTCCAAGTTTCTAAGGCCCAAAATGAAATAACCCCCAGTGCTTCATCTACTTATTTTAAAGATTTTTCCTCATAGTTAACTGAAATCACAACTATTAAAAATTAAGGCTATTTCATCTTGCTTAGTTCAAAACTTGAACAAAAGCCGAGAAACATAAAATTCTTATTTCATTTAAAATTAGGATCGATTCGCCCTCATTTTTTCTGGGCTTAACAACCCAAGTTCCCTTTAAATCTTCCACTCATATTTTTTCCAAGGAAAATTGTGTATTACTTTGCTTAGGTTCAATGAAGAATGGGCATTCATGTAAATGTATGATGCAACAGAAAAGGAGTCTGATCTAATTATAATAAACTTGGGAGAAGGCCTTTTTAAAAATTAGATTCTTCTTGGCAGCTCTATGTCTTCTTCCTTTCCTCTGGGTTTAAAGCCAGACACCTGTCACATGAGGACCCTAGGACTTACTATAAGGGGAAGTAAGAGAATTCTTTTTATGGTCTCAGGGGAGAAGCATGGGAGAATCTCAGAGAAAGACCTTTCTTCTTCTGCAGTTTTCTCAGTTTCCTTCAGTTTAAAATACTCATATGCTCAGGTGTCATATTTTTGAGTATCGTGTTCTGCACCTCATCAATAAACATTTCATATTCCTCGTCCTGGTAGTAGAATGCGTTCCTCAATTAGTCTCAGGTTCTGACTACTAGGAGGAGTTTCTCAGTTCGTTGCTGCCCGTGGGCCTTGCTGCTATGAATCAAATGTCCCCGCTATTTCATGTTTTTTCTAGAGCTAGCTGTTAATATCCCACGCGCCTTTTCGAACTTCTTCGTGGCATTTTTAGCGTATGCTAACACGTATTGGTGCCATGCATTGAGACTATCCTGAGACAACAGCTCTCGGGCTGTGCTCCTTGCCTTTTCTGTATAACAGCGCAATCTGGCCAACTCGCACCCACATTCTGGTCATCTAGGTCCTCCTGATGGTTCTACTATACATTTGCATGGGCCGTCCTTTCAGAACTGACACTGGTATGTGTTTTTAAATCCCCAAATATATCACATTGCAATTTTTCTAACTGAATTTTATTTATTTTGTGGTACTGAGATTGAGCCCAGAGGTGATTGAACCCCCAGCCCTATTTTATTATTTTATTTTAGTGTGGTACTGGGGATTGAACCCAGGGGCATTCAACCTCTGAGCTATACCCCCAGCCCTTTTTTTTAATTTTTATTTTTTATGATTTAACTATTTAATGTTTTTTATTGGTGCATTGTAATCATACAACTTGTTGAAGTTCAGGATGATAGAGGCATACATGCACACAGTACTCATTGAGCCCTCCCCCAGTTCCCTCCTTATTCCCTCCCCCCCTCCTTCCTGTGCTCAACACAGTGATAGGTTTTGATAAGTTTGTGTATGTACATCATGACTATTGAGGTGTTTCCCTCTTCTCCCCTCCCATCTCCCTCATTAGGTCCCCACTTCACTCAACTAAGGTTTCTCCTCCTTTTTCTGGAGTCCCTCCTGTGTCCCAATTTCTCCCTAGCTTCTGCATATGAGGGAGAACATCAACTTTTTACTTTTTGTGACTGACTAATCTCACTTAGCATAATGTTCTCCAGTTCCATCCATTTCCCTGCAAATGACATAATTTTGTTCTTCTTTATGGCTGAATGGAATTCCATTTTTTTTTGAAAGAGAATCTTTCTAGGTTGCTGAGAGTCTCTCTAAGTTGCTGAGACTGGTCTTGAACCTGTGATCCTCCTGTCTCAGCTTCTTCAGTACTGGGATTACAGGCATGCGCCATCACACCTATTTTATGTCCCTGTTCAATTCATTTTGACATTTGTTCCTACATTGCTAATGATGCCTGAAGCTGTTCTGGAAGAAGACTGTCCCAGATAAAACTTCCCCAAATAAAGCTCATTTAGGCTTCTATAAGCCGATTTAGAAGTTGGGTTGTCCGACATATCCTGACGCGTGGTAGAAACCCATCCAGCTGATTTCCTGTAACCCTCAGGCAGAAACTTAATGCTACTGGTAAAGAGCCTCCTGTTAAGCACTGGGCTGGGGGCAGGGTAGTGACTCTTAAAATGTCCCTGGACCAACAGCAGCAGCATCTCTTGGACACTCATTAGAAATGCAGATTCCCCAGGTCCCATCCTGACCTACTGAATCAGAAACTCTGGGAGAGGGGCCAGAACACAATGTTTTAACAAGCCCTTCGGGTGAATCTGATGTACATTCAAGTTTGAGAATTACTGTTGGACTATCTTTTATCTGTATCAGCTCAGGGTCATTTTCTGTTCTAGGTTCTAAAAAAAATCTAAGAATGATTTTTGAAGTTAATCTATTTCTTCTAACACTCTAACTTTTCCCCAAGCATAACTTAGCAAAGCAAAAATGCATTTGAACAGACACATCTCAGTTCCTGGAAGTCAACTTATTCTCCAGTTTCCCTGAAATCTTTTTCATGTGATAATTGCTAACATCTTATGAAATTAGTGTTCTAGGAAACACGGCTCAGAAGCCATTGCTCTACAGCCCAGGTAACTTTCTGAATCCGTAATCAGTATGCATTTTCTGAGAACTAGAGAAGATGGTATTACCCATGGGGAGACCATTTCTCGCCCTCTCTCCCAGCCCAATGGAGGGGACTTATGAATCTGGTTGTCATTCTCTTCTACCCTTCCCCAGCAGAATCTTGTGAGTTCTACTTTAAACTTAAATCTTTAATTGTTAAATTCCTTTCTCACATTTACAAAGTGAATACACACACATTCTTCACAATCAGTCCATTGATGCCAGATGGGAAGGTTTGGTACCCTATTTACATGTGGGTGTTAGAAGAAGTCACCTTCAAGCTGGGCATGGTGGTACATGCCTGTAATCCCAGTACTTGGGAGGCTGAGACAGGAGAATCACAGGTTCGAGGACAGCCTCAGCAAGTAGTAAGTTTCATCAACTTAGCGAGACCCTGTTTCAAAATTTTAAAAGAGGGGGATGGGGATGTAGCTCAGAAGTAGAATGCCTCTGGGTTCAATCTCCAG
>PVJS01038726.1:0-19264 GCA_004027185.1 Glis glis
CAGTGGAGCCAGGGAGGTGGTCTAAGGGAAGGGGAGGGGGGAGGGAGGATCAATGAAGGAATCAATTCTACTGACATTATGTACATATTTGAAAATACCAATGTCAATCTCAGTACCCTGTATGGGGAAGGGGGCGTGGGGAGGGAGCCAGGGTAAAGCCCACCAAGTGCTGTGTGCATGTATGTCACTATCACTATGAACTGCATTTTGATGTGAGACTATAATACACCAATAAAATATATTAAAATATCAGAGATCCTTCCATGACCTCTTAAAGTTGCTATTGGCAATCTCTTCAGTGCTTTCCTTAGATTGAAAATTCTGTTTTCATACTACTTCTTTAAAAATAAGCTATAAGATGATTTTAAGGGGAAATGACAAGACAATGTTTTTAACTTAACATTGCTTACCAAATTATTTTGAGATAAATTAGAACATACATTTATGTATGATTTGAAAACACTTGGAAGAAACTTTGATTTTAGGAAAAGATGACTTTCATTTAAATTTTTGTGATTGTGGTATCTCAGATATATACATTTCCTTGTTATTTACCTTTTTTGCATTCTTTGGAAATACCTTTTTGAGGGAGGAACAAATATGGGATGTTATGTATGGAGGCCCAGATTTAGCCCGAATGGATGTGGAATCATCAGTGGAAAGGGTTTTGAAATTGAAAACTTCCTGAAAGGCCTGCGAAGTGGCTTAAGGGTTTCATATATAGAATGTATTGAGAGAAAATTTGAACAATTTTTTTCTATTTCCCTATTTATGCTTTACAATACATTTTAAAACTTGATATTATATATTTATTTTTAATTAAGTTATATTTAAAACTATACTTAAAGCAGGAAATTGTTTACATCAAATATATGTTTGTGTTTCTTTTTACAGGCTTCTCTTAAAATGTGTAGCATATACGTAAATTTTACATAGGGTGTCAAGCACAGTCCTGGTTAAAATATTTAAAGGATTAGATTCAGGTGTTGAAACATGTTTGTCACTATCACTGTGAACTACATTATGATGTGAGACTATAATGCACCAATAAAAGTGTAAAAATAAAAAATATATGTAGAGCATTATATAAAGCCTCAGAAAAAAAAACAAATAGGTCCATAGGACTTTCACTTAATCTGATGACTTTTCAAAGGGGTTTATTGACATGAGTAGATATATGTGAGAATATTGCCTTACATTCTTGAATGATCATATTTAACACAAAAGAATTTGCTCTTCAGAGCACCTATTATGTCAAGGAATGTTTTGATATAAGTTTTATCAAAATCAACCACATTTAGGCTGTGCCACGCATACACATCTTGGTTGCTGATCTGCATCAAATAATGAGATAGTATTCCTGCCAAAGAAATTGAGATACCTCTTTTTTTTTTTTTTTTGCAGTACCGGGGATTGAACGCAGTGGCGTTCTACCTCCGCGCTACGCCCCCGGCCCCATTTTTTTTTATACTTTATTTTGAAACCAGGTCTCACGAAGTTGCGGAGGGCCTCACCAAGGAGAGAGAGAGAGAGAGACAGGGAGAGAGAGAGCGAGAGAGCTGAGGCTGACCGCGAACCCGGATCCTCCGGTCTCCACCTCCCAAAGTACTGGGATTACAAGCGTGCGCCACCACGCCCGGCTGAGATACCTCTTGAAGAAGTATTTTGAAACAGTTTTCATATTCTCCCCTCCATAAAATAGCTAGTAATTCCAAGCTTTTTGCTTTAATAGTTACTCATGCATAATTAATGAGTTTAAGAAAATGACCAGATATGGTAATCAAAATAAATATGGTAAAAAGTAGGAATATATATAAAAGCTTGAAGATTCTTTATATATTTAATGAAAATGAAAAACCTTATTTAAATTTTAGGAGTGCTGGGATGCAGTGGTGCACACCCTTAATCCTAGTACTTGGGTTGCTGAGACAGGAGGATCACAGGTTCAAGGCCAGCCTGGGAAACTTAGTGAGACTGTTTCAAAATAAAAACTAAAATCGGGCTGGGAGTGTAGCTTGGTGATAAAACAGCTCTGTGTTCAATCTGCTGTACCACACATACACAAAAAATTTTGGTAGTATGTTATATTAGGAAAAAAGGATACATTTGGTAAACATACCTTTATATCTTTTGACCATATTTGTAAAATAATTATTCTTGATGGAGTCTAAAATAAAAATGTTGAGTCCAGATTGGCCAACTATAATTACATACTCTTTTGTAGAGCATGCTGGAAAGAAGATAAGCTTAAAGTCAAGCAACAGTTATTTACTGAGCTTCTGTTATTTACTCAACACTATTATTAGGTGTGGGGAAATAAAAAAGTAAAAAAAATCTCTATTTCAAGGAAGGTAAAATTGTACTGTATGGTCTGCTGAGAAGTTGATTGCACAGTTGAATTGGACTTAATAGGATGTTCTTGGGAGAGGAACAACAAAAATGAAATTTTTGAAAAGTGGGCTAATCGTCCGATGTGTGCATGTGTACTTCTACCACCCTGAAACCCATCAACATGTATGATTACAATGCACCAATAAAAAATGTGGCAACGAGGAAACCGACTCAATCAAAACAGAGTGTGTGTCCTAGGAAGAGAATAACAATGATAAGGGCAGCTAACATTAATTGAACATAGTCCATGTTGAGTTGTAAGTATTTTAGTACATGCACTAATTTCTAACAACAGTGCTCCCTTCCAAATAGAGAAGAGATCTCTCTCCTCTGTACTCCTGTGGGCTAACCCAAGGTGAAAGTTTCTTGGGTTGAATGGAAAATCCTTGTTTGGAGATTCTAAAGACTATTTAAAAAGAGAAGCTGGGAGCATTCTATAATCATCCTTTACCATTTTCTATCCATTCAAGCCTAATGCTCTAGTCAGAAAAGTCTTTCTATATTTTATAAATTTTAAACATTTGTCACCTTGGATGTATATTGCCTTAACACATTTCATTTTAGATTTAAAGATTTTTAATTTTTTCATAGATATTTGCCTTTATCAAAAGGAATTCTATTTTGCTACAAATACAGATATCTTCCTAAGTGTGAAACATAACTACTTTCTGTTGGTCAAGTGAGGATAATGTCCAAGTATTATACTTGAACATCAGCCTTTTTGTTGTGGTTGCATCACTGTTGTTAATGATCAAATCTTTATCACATCAGTGGTAAGGGACTGGAAAGCAAGGCAGGAATTTATGCTCCAAGTCCTTGCCTGATAGGATTATATAATCCAGTGATTTAGAGAAGAGTTTAAGGTACTCATAAAATGCTATTTGGTTATGGAATGAATTTTCTTTTGATAAATGACTATTCTCAAAGGCATATTGATTTCCATATAATTATATAGCTAGTTATACTTTGGTTTATTAGCAAAACAGTCTTGGATTTTGCATAATTTAATGAATATAATTAATGACTATTCTTCTTTCCTCCAATAGGCTAAGTAATCAGGCTGACCTAGACTAATTCTTTATACTCATTACAGAATAGAAAATATAGCTGCAAAATAATATTTTGCATGATGGCTCTATTTTTCTCAACTTCCAATCATAGGCACTTGATTAATTTCATTTAAAGCAGTATTACAGGTATATTTAATGTAAGACATTAGAGGCATTCTAGACAAAATAATGGTAAAATGAAATTCACATGTAAGTTATCCATTTCTTTCCATGCTTTAAAATAAAATGATGTCACCGGAAAGCGAGGCATTGGTATTTTAGATATTCGTTATTTTATATTTTATTATTTTATCATTTCATTATTAAGTGAGGGTGTTTTATTTTGTGAAATATGAATATAAAAATTTCAACTATAAGTCATGTTAGGTAATGATCAGTTCCCGAAGGAACCTTATAAATAGCTTCATTAACATATCCACACTTATATTTTAATAGTGGTGTACACTGTATATGTGTATGTGTGTGTGTGTATGTGTGTGTGTGTTTGTGTGTATGCACATGCGTGTGTGCAGACATTCAGTCAGCTGAGAAAATAACCAAGAAACTGACTTCAAGATGGAATAGTGAACCAGGGGTGGTTTGCACACACCTGATATCCCAGTACTTGGGACACTGAGATAGGAGGATCACTAGTGTGTGGTATCTTAGGGGGAGACTCTCTTTCAAAATAAAAAAAATAAAAAGTGCTGGGGGCATAGCTCAGAGTTAGAATGACCTTGGGTTCAATCCCCATGCCACACGAGGAGGAAAGAGAGAGGGAGGGAGGGAGGGAGGGAAGGAAGGAAGGACAGAGGGAGGGAGGGAGGGAAGGAAGGAAGGACAGAGGGAGGGAGGGAGGAAGGAAGGAAGGAAGGAAGGAAGGAAGGGAAGAAGGAAGGAAGGAAGGAAGGAAAAGATGAGATAGTGAAGCTTCCTGGTTGGGAAAACTTCTTTCTCCATCATTACCTAGAGTAATTTCTAGGAATAGTAGATACTCTAAAGTTTTGATCACATTATTCTATGTATAAAGAAAAGGCCAGGCATGGTGGTGCACGCTTGTAATCCCAGTACTTGGGAGGCTGAGACAGGAGGATCACAGGTTTGCGGCCAGCCTCAGCTACTTATAGTGAGGCCCTCCGTAACTTAGCGAGACCCTGTTTCAAAATAAAAAAAGAGTAAAAAATCAGCCTGGGGGTGGAGCTCAGAGGTAGAATGTCCCTGGGTTCATCCCCAATACTACAAAAAAGAAAAAAAGAACTTGGATTTTGATTATAAGAACCTTCATGCTACTTTCAGAGATATACATGTTGAATCAAATAGGATAATTCTGTTATTGAAATGGAGTAGGGCTTTTTACCATTGCAAGAACATGAGAACTATTTGGCCATAGTATTTTTCATGTGTGGCTTTTCGAATTCATTTTCCATATTGTTAGTACAGTATATCCATCCATCGACCCCTTATTTCTTATCCAGCACCACATTACCACTCTTACAGATGCCCCCCCTTTTTTAAACCAGATAACCTCATTATATGCCCGAGAGTAGATATTGTCATCTTCATTTTTCATGTTAGAAGATTCAGACTCAGGATTTAAGTAAGCTGCCCAAAGAGTTGCATGGTAGTAAGTTCTAGGCTTATGTTTGAACTCAAGTGGCATTTTTTCAAATATCCTAGCTGGTAGTAAATCTTTATTTTTTGAGAGTGGGAGTGTCTTTGGAAATACTCAAAAATTTCTGCCTTAAATCTGGTGAATAAGATGAGTGATTAAATTGATCAAATCCTGGCCTTAAAATATAAAGCAGTGAGACATGTTTTATTGTTTGGGTGGTAAACTGTCTCTGAAGATAATTTCTCCATCCAAAAAAGAATGTTCAGAAATGTTTTCAGCAGTGGCAGTGTAATTATAGTAAGTATATAGCCCCTGAGATAACCGTGATAGACAATGCACATTTGGAAGATTAAGTTCTGTTTGTTAAAAAACAAAACAGAATAGTTATTTTATAGTCACATTTTGTGATGCCAAAGTAAATCACTTTCATGTCATTATCTAATTGTGTACATTGTTTTAAGAGATGTAAAGAAATATTGTATTAGAGTACAAAATTACACCATTTATGTTAGTGTGGAACATTTGATCATTTCTAAGGGAAAATTACAAAACTATTTAGTTCACCTCAGTTTCTATAGCACAGCCTCTAAAGTCTCATTTCTTTAACAGGGCCTTGTGGGTGTTCTAAAGGAATGATTGAAATGAAAAGAAATGAGAGAGTCAAACAGTGTACCGTAATAGATGAAATGGAAAGTAATTATGTTAATGTTGACTCATTATGAAGCTCTAACCATTTTTACCTGCTCATTTCTGTGTGGAAACCTGTGCAGCTGAGATGCTGAATAAGAAATTCTTGTATAAATGAGCCTAGAGGCATGTTTCTAATATTGGAGCTAAGCCTATGCAGAATTGTAATGAATTTCCCTAAGTCGGTATTTAAATGTGCTATCAGAGATGGTAGTTCTCTTGCCAGAAAATTCGGATTCTAATGTTTACCATCAATTTTAGCTATATATTTGAATCTTTATAGCTGAATGTAATTCTCATTTGGTAATTGGAAGGAAAAACCCCTGAATTCCATAGTACATCTATATTATATATATAGTATCAGATTTTCCAGGGTATATATGAGAAGCATTTTAGGTACATTATAAGGAAGGGATTTATAAGGAAAAAAGTTAGCAGGGCAAAATGATTAATACATCTTGGCAAATATGTGTTCTGGAATATTTTGTAAGGAAGCATTTGTAAATGACTCATTCAAGAAGTTTGACCATGTAGTGAAGATTGTGTGTTTCTTTATGTAAGTGCAGAATTATAATCACCTACATACATGAAGATATATGTCTTGCCTATATTCTGGAAATAAAATACTGTAGAAAATCTCTCTGACTATGTTAAATTGCCAACTCTGGTTTAATTACTTCTTAGAAAAATGGTCCATTGTCATTTTTAATTTTTAGAGACTTAATTTTTTTCCTGTGCCAATGCATGACTTCTAAAACAATTAAATTCCTAAAACAATTAAGTACCTAATTTTTGTCAAATTATGTTCAACATTAATTTAAGAATTTAATTGAAGCAAAAGAATATTTTACCTTGGGCATGAACTTTTCTTTCTCACTGTCAGTGCAAATGCCTTTAAGTAATAAACTTAAATTTCATTTTCTTAAAACTAATGTTGATGGTTACACTGCTCTTTTGTACTTGATAGTATTTAATGTGAGCTTGGTATTTAGTGTTAGTCTTTTTTTTTCACTTTGGATCTTTTTATTTTTGTATTATTCCCAACAATGATGCAAGACCTAGTTGTACTTTACTTTTAACAGTGAAGTCTTGATAGCATAGAATTATTGCACCAGAAGGAATGTAAAAATTTCATCTAGAGCCAAGCTGTCTAGAAGAAATATAATGTGAGCCACATATGTAATTTAAAATTTTCTGGAAGCCACACTTAAAAAGTAAAAAGAAACAAGGTAAATTCATTCTAATAATGTGTTTTATTTAATCCAATATGTTGACTTCATTATCATTTCAATATATAATCAATATAAAATTATTGTTCTGATATATTACATACTTCTTTGTACTAACTCCTGAAAGTCGGGTGTGTGCTTTATATTCATAGCACATATCATTTCCAGCTAGCCGTATCTCAAATGATTGGTTGCTGTGCATGACTAGTGGCTACCATATTGGACAGTGTAGATTTAGTCTCACTTTATTTTCCATCCCTGTATCCCTGATGATATGAAACACTGAAAATAGTGCCAGTGGCTCACCAAATGGGACTTACCTGCCTCTTGAGGCATTGTCAGAAAATCCAGGTGAGAGGAGCTGTCTTCTGGAGTTTTGGAGGGGAAGTGCATCCCATTGGTCCTGACTGTTCTCTCCTCTGGGATAGGGTAGCCTACATTCGCCACTAAGAATCACTGATCTTATTTGACCTGATTTTGCCCACGAGGAAATGAGGTCACGTTTCATTCAAGGGCCTTTGTTGTGTAATAAAGTTGGCCCTCTCAGATTTCTTTTTGTCTTGAAGTTGCCTTTTCCCACATTCTTTGTTCATTTTGGAGATGTAAGTTTCTTTTCTGTTCCCGTCTGGTTATCTAATGGAATGGAGATATAATATATCATGAGTGATACCATGGGTGCTATTTCTCTTATTAAATGTCCATGGCCTCTGCTATCGTTTGGATGTGATTTGAGCATGCCTACCAAGGGTTTACGCATTGGAGACCTGTTCCCTAGTGTGCTGATGTTGGGAGGTGGGGTGGACCTTTAAGACATGGCACACGGGCATGGTGGTGCACGCTTGTCATCCCAGTACTTGGGAGGCTGAGACAGGAGGATCCGGGTTCACGGCCAGCCTCAGCTACTTAGTGAGGCTCTCTGCAACTTAGTGAGACCCTGTTTCCAAATATAAAACATAACATAGGACTGGGGGTGTAGCTCAGAGGTAGAATGCCCCTGGGTTTAATCCCCAGTACCAAAAAAAGAAAAAAAAAACAAGTGGCGCATTGTAGGTGGTTCTTAGGTCATTGAAGTCCCTGCCTTCAGAAGGGAGTAAGGTAGTTCTTGTGGGATCCTAGAGTTAGTTCTTGAAAGAGGACTATTATAAAAAGAGCAAACTTGGCCCCACCTAGCTCTCTGGCTTTCTGTTTGATGGTGTGATTTCTCCTTCTTGTGTGCACTCCTGCTCTGAGGCCTGCATCAGAGGCTGAACCAATTAGGCTACTGGATCTTGGACTTTTAGCCTCTAAAAGTGTGAGCTAAATAAACCTCTTTTCTATTTAAAGTTACCCAGTCTCAAGTATTTTATAATATAAGGAAAACAGATGAATATAGCCTCTGTCTTCTTCCTTTCTTTGCTAGTCATGTAAGCCACATTCAGTTGAAGGCTCAACTAATCAGAACTAATTGATTTGCATTTTAAACATGAATTGCCCATGTATTCTCTGGATTGAAAACCAAAAATCTCCTCTTTATTGGCCTGTAATGTGGCATTTCTTCCTTTTGAGCATGTGTGCTTTTTTGTTGTTGTTTTTTATGGTACTGGGGATTGAACCCAGGGATCCCCTACCACTGAGCTACATCCCAAGTTCTTTTTTATTTTTATTATTTTACTTTTTTGTGGTACTGGGGATTGACCTGCGAGCTACATCCCCAGCCCTATTTTTTTATTCTTTATTTTGAAACAGAGTTTCACTAAGTTGCGGAGGGCCTCACTAAGTAGCTGAGGCTGGCCTTGAGTCCGAATCTTCCGGTCTCAGCCTCCCAGGTACTGGGATTACAAGCGTGAGCCACCACGCGCAACTTTCAAGCTCTTTTTATTTTTCTTTTTTTTATTTTGAGATAGGGTTTCACTAAGTTGCTGAGGCTGGCCGTGAACTTGTGATCCTCCTTCCTCAATCTCCCAAGTAGCTGGGATAACACGGGTGTGCTACCACACCCGTGTTTGAACATGCCTTCTAAGCATACATTGAGTCCTTCCCTTCACTTTCATGCTTATATTCTCCTCTAATCAAATGAAGTAATGTAAAGCTTATCATGTGAGTTTTCCGTGGGAACTCATTAAAAGGAGGGCCAACAGACAATGAACTTGGAAATTGAATGAAGCTGGCTCCCTGTGTTCAATTTGTCCATATTTCCAACAATAATAACTAATGAAATATCTTTTGAAATAATTGCCTCTCCTTTCCATTCCCTTTCTATCTCTGAGCTTTTAAGCCAGGACATTTAAAAGAGCCTCCCAGATTATATCCCTCATCCCATGAAAGTGCTTTCAGGGTATTATTCTAAAAATAAAGCTAATCATGTTATTCTTGGTTTAGAAGTGGTCTGAAGCAAGATGTGCAGTCTTTAGCAGCCTAGTTCCAAAACGTACTTTTCCCCAAGACTACCTATTACTCTCTTCCTCCCTGCTATCCACTCCTCACAAACCTGAACACCCAACACCCCAGCCTCTTTTAGTCATAATTTCCCAATGCACTACAAATTTGCCTGCCTCTGTTCATGATTTTCCTTCTTCACAAAATGCCCTCCTCCCTCAAGAACCCTGAAGATCCAGTGTAACCTCTGCTGCCTATAATGTCCATTGCCTCCATTGGAATTATTACTCTTTCTTTGCATCCTCATGACACTTTTTCACTCACTTTTTTTTTGGTTTTCACAGCATTTGGTAACTTCAAATCTCTTACTTTTTTTCTAGTAAGCTCATTGGGATGGAAGTAAATATAACTGGCATTTACTGAGCATCTAAGTGTTAGGAATATTTCATTTATATTTGCAACCCCAGCACCAGAGAAGTATATAGTAAGTGTGCAGTAAATATTTGTGGAGTTATATGTCATTTGCAGCTTTTGAAATCCATTGGAATTCCTTCGGGAATCCCAACTTAGCAGTTCCATATGGAAAGGAAATGACATGTATTAAACGCCAACCAGGTGCTTAGCATACACTGTTTCATGTAGTATTGGCAATACCACTGTGTGGTTCATGGGGTATCCCCATTTTAGAGATGCAATGAAGCTAGGTGATCTAATTACCCAAATCACTCACCTAGTAAATGACAGAGCTGAATCCAGGTGTGACTGAGGAATGCCTCCTTAGATTTAAAAGTACAGTCTTAGGGTAAAGAAATAGACTTCGGTGGAGGTGGGAGGTAACAGTCTTTGCTAACTAGATCAACTGATTCAGGCATGACAGGTATTATGGTGCAGGCATTTCCACCTGACAGCCCTTATTTCCCTTTCCCAAGTTTAATTGTGTTGCTATTTCCATTTTCCTGTGTTAGTGTATACTAAACTTTTAGAAGGTTATTATTGGCAGTGTACCCATGTGAAATGTGAGATAGTGAAGGATGACTGTAGAAAGAAAGACTTCTAAATTAGCAAAAATAGGTATTAATAGGACTTTTCTTTGAAAGAATTATGGTGATTGGGCATAGGCTAACAGCCTTGCCTAGCAGAGGACTTGAGGAAACCCGATTTATTGGATGTATGCAAGTGTTCAGTAATTGGCATATCAATAATATGTCAATAAGAAAGGACTTCACAAATGCTTGAGGACATTTGAAAGGGAATAGAAAACTAGCATCAATTGAGTGGCACAATATATGAAATCCTCACATTACCCTGTGTGGTATGTTACCAGGAATTTGTAAATTGAGGCTTGAAGAGGTTAATCACTTGCTTAAATTACAAAGTAAATTAGTAGCAGAATAACATCCAAATACATGTTTCTCTGACTCCCCGAAAGCACACACCCTTTCAGATTTGTCAATAAGTAATTTCACTATTCTTTCTGTAATATTTTTACTCCATTAATTTTATTAGCAAACATATTTCATGGGTAGTACAAAGATGAATTTCAAAACTGCTCTATCAATATGCATACAAAATCTGCATTCATAATTCTTGACTATACATGCTAAATGAAAACATATTGTAACCATTTAAATGGCCATCAATCAGTTCCTTCTTTTCAGTTATGCATAAGCTTTACATAGGTCAAGTGGCTTATTTTTCATTGAGCAAACCTGTTTAAATGCACAATTTAAAGGTAATAGTCACTGTCACACCTTTTAAATGATATGAATATTCTCCACTAAGTCATTTAGTTTACTTTTCCTTTATTTTTAAGCAAGTTCGGTTTTTGATTGGGCTTTAGTCAAAAGGAGATGACAAAAATGTCATTTTTAATTTAAATAGTAAAACTTTTGTTGATTTATATACAAAATCTGAAGATCTATGTGTGTATTTGGTGTTGTCAGTGAAATTCCTAACCCATTATGGTGTATGGTGGTTGCTTGATTTCGTACGGTTTCGTGGATAACAGTAAACCCAAATGAGTCTTGATTTATGTTGACACACAGATTTTTCGGGAATACTTAGCATATTGCAGAGGGAGGCTATTTCACACCAGTAAACTAACCCTCTCCGGAAGCCCCCCAATTCTTTGGAAACACTGAACAACTGAACAAACTATTCATTATACAAGCCAGAGCTCTTAAAAGCCAGCAAGCTTTAACATTCTCCTTATAATTCAGTTATGGTTATGAAATATGAAAAATCATATTTTAAGATTTATTTGAAAACACTTTGGTAAGGAAAACACATTTCTTCTTAGCCTGTCATTAATCTGGTTTTACATATGGGCCGGTCCCAGTTATCCTGGAGGCAGTTAATCATTAAACAGTTTTAGTGGCAAAAGCTTCTCCTTATAAAAAGATTTTTGTCTTCCTGTCATAAATTTCTCGTTTTTCTTCCTGGATTTTTAAGCTAGAAAAATGCTGTAAATATCTTAAGGTAGCCTTGCAATTTTTCTTCCAAATTGAAATGATAGCTGTCCAGCATTGCTTGTCGTTCTTTATGAGAAGGACATATTGTTTACTAGTTGATGATTTGTCTCTTCAGAGATATTTAGGTACTCTACCCTACTCAAATATATACTGATTATATTTCACAAAGACACTAGATTGACTACCTGATTAAAATCACATTAATCCTACTAGCCCAAAGCAAGGCTAAGTACTAGTGAAGAGCACAAGCTATTAATAAATTAAGGAGCATTAACATTTTGGTGGGCTTTCCCTTAAAGCATACATGGAAAGTCACTTTATTGATGAGGCACCATTGTCATGTTCAAAAGACAGGGATGTGTTACCCTTATCTTTAATGAGATGATTCATAATTTTTCTCTGTTTTTGTCTCTGTTAGCCTGATTAACAAATAATTATTCCATGTAGGGAGGCAGGGAAATTGTGCATTTTCAATTATTAATTGGGTTGAATTTCATTCAGTGGTGTTCTTGATACAGATATGAGTAAGGCAAGGATATCTTTTATATTTTACCTTTAATTATTGTAATATAATCTATCTAATTTCATTTGATATAAAGTATAAATTAAATCAGAAATACCGTTTATAGGTAGGTGTGCAAAATCCTGGCAGTGGTAGAAAGAAAAAGGTGATTTGTATCAAGCAGTGCATTTCTTTGAATCTCCACTGTTAATACTATACTTTATATTTTCATTTGAGTACTCTTAATTATAAAGCCTGTAATATCAATCATACTTAATCTTCAAGCTAAAGCAAATGTACAAATTCATCCAATTCTATTCGTATTCACTTGGTCCAGTTTTTCATTTCCTACATTTACAAAGCAAGCAATGATAAAATATGTATAACTTGAATATTATAATTTGCATTTAAAACTGCAGTCTCTTTGGCCTAAATGAATCAATAGTGCAAATATTTTTTTCTAATTAGCTATTTAGTGTTCTTTAATAGTATTTTGTATGGTCTAACATGTAAAAGATGTGTATTTTTATTTTAAAGGAACCTGACAGATTTTGTTCCTATATCTCAAAATACTTTATGAATTCTTTCTGAAATCATAATTGGTTTTGCTGTGCCAAACTTGAGTTTCAGTATAGCAGCTGTTTAGAGGTATAGTCATTGTGATTGCTGCGAGATTCAGGCTAGTGGAATCTAAAACTATGTTAATAAGCCTTTCTTGAGAGGATTTCTTGGCTTAGATAGTTCCCTTATATATGCATTACATTTTATTGTTTTTTTTAAATTTTGAAACAGAATCTTGCTCAATTACCACTCTGGCCTAGAAACTGTGATCCTCCTATCTCAGTCTTCCAAGTATTAGTTTTACAGGAGTGGGCAGCCATACCTGGCTTCTTATTGTCATTCTAATTGCTACCACTTCTTCCTCTACATCCCTACCCTGTGGCCATCAGCCTTTGCTTCTGCCTTTGTGAGTAAAAAGAAAATACAAAAGGAAAAATTTGTAGGCAAGGCCTCATAATCATTTCAATACTAAAGAAGAGTTAGTAGAAGAATAAGACTTGTTCTATGTAGGCCCCAAAGGAATGAGTATAACAAAGGCATAAATTACTGAGAGGTATATTATATATCAACAAACTAAATAATGGATAACCCAATGCACTCTGATTTGTACTGGCTGCTTTAGGAGGAACTGAGTGGGATATTGACAGCAGCCAATTGTAATGGTGTTACCGATGGTGTCATTGATGGATTGATGAGATTGGAAATCTCTCACATGAATGACTCGGAGTCAGAGTTATTATTGGAGAAACAAGGCTGCTGGGGAGGAGGCAAAGATCTCATGCTCTACTTCTACTAGCATCTTTCTTTTATTGAGGATTTTAACCAAAACATTGTAAAAATGATTAATCACAGGAGACAGCAAAGCAGTCATGGGATGAGTCAGGGAAAAACAACAAGGTAGTCATGGATGAATCAGGGAAGGAAAGGGTAAACAAGAAAGTTGTCAGGGTTTCTTTTTATCTTCAGGGCCCCTGCTTGTCAGTCTCATTTGGTCCTTGGAAACTTGTTTGCATACAAACAAATTTTCACTGGGTGGGCAGTTTGTGCCCCTCCCAAGCCAGGCAAGTAACCTTGGGGCTGATGACTAAGAAGGCTTCCAACATAATGGAGAGAATCTGTAGGCTTTGCAACCAGGCAGATCCGCATTCCAATTTTGGCTCCAGTTCTTAAGAGCTGTGTGGCTATGGAGAGTGACAGAACCTTAGTTTCTTTGTTTCTGAAGGGGAGACAATGCTTACCTTGCAGGTTGGTGTAAGGGTTAAAATATCATGTGAGTAAAACTCCTTAGCATATTGCCTGGTATGTGATAGTTAACTCACTGAAGGGTAGTCTCTCTGTTTTTATAGTTTTATTCATTTTTTTTGAGTGATCAAAGGCCACTCTTTAGAAATAATGATGAAAGATTGCCCAAGGTAGTGGACTAAATTAGATAACTTGTATTGTTCCATTTAACTTGCTTGATATGATCTTTGTTGTTTTTCAAGATAGGTGGGTGGCTGGAAATGAACATTATCCCCTCCTCTCACCATGGTATATTAAATAGGTTAGTAATTCTTGGAGGGGAAATGTAAGCTGTAATTTTGGGAATTTATTATTTTGTGTGGTTATGTCAACAACTATTTTATCCCCCCCACTAATCTGAGGTATATGACCTGGAGCTATAACTCACGTAGATTTTGAGGATATATTTTGTATCTTTATTTCTGCATTGCCTAGCAGTGTGCATGTTCCATAGTGGCAAATGTTTTGGTTGAATAAATGGTTACAGGGGTTGAGCTGTTTGGCAATTGGATGCATTTTCAGCCTATTAAAAGTGAATTGACCATTTGCTCAAAATTAGTCAACAGTAAGCTATTACAGTAATTTTTATGTCTGCATTGCTGATAATTTTTGGAGGAAAAAGTAGGAAATAGATCATGACAAATTGCATTTACCTTGGTTTGCCTTTTTTTTGTTGTTTGTTTTTTGGCAGTACCCGGGATTGAACCCAGCCACGTTCTATCTCCGGGCTACACCCCCAGCCCTATTTTGTATTCTTTATTTTGAAACATGGCCTCACTAAGTAGCTGAGGCTGGCCGTGAACCCAGATCCTCCTGTCTCAGCCTCCCAAGTACTGGGATTACAAGCGTGCGCCACCACGCCCGGCTTGGTCTGCCTTTTTGAAGAGAATCCTAAGGGGCACAAACCTCATGGCTGAGAGATTCTTAAGTGATAAATGATGGTGACAAGAGTGGTGATGGGTTTTTTCCATCAGAGTTTTAGGAATCAGGGTAAGTCAGAATTATATCCTAAACCTAAGCTTCATTAAATGCTACCAGAACTGTCATTTGTGTTCTTTGATCATCACAAGTATCACTAGGACATTATCCACTTATGACTATAACTTTGGAATAATGGTTATCTGATTTTATGTAATGTCCTCCCTAGGCATTTTTAATAGCTTTGGTTCTTTGATGCTGTTATGTGAAACAAGAGCATTTTTTTCAAAGTTTGCTTACCTGAAGGGGCTTCTTTCCCCTAGGATGGCCACTAATTGTACAGGGCCAAGACTTTTATTTTTCATTATTGCTACTAAAAGATAATTTTTGTGACCCATCTTAATTACATATTGGAGCCTTTTACTTACTTGCAATTTGCCAGGAGTATGAGATCACTGGCAAAATCATGCCTTATGAATGATGAATTGGCCAGAGATTTGGATACTTTTGGGTTAAAGACAATTACGTGGTAAAATATCATCAAAATGATCTGTATAAATAACAAACCAATACTACTTGTACTCAATTAGAACATACATAATTGTCCCAAAGAATACAATAATCTTTATTTTGCTCAATAGTTCAAGAATCTTTTGGTGACTCTGCAAATGCAGAATATTTCCTTAATAAGACCTGGCAGATTCAGAAAAGCCTCTGTTGGTTTTTAATTTTTTTTTAATTTTTTTGCGGTACTGGGGATTGAACCCAGGGGCGTTCTACCTCCGCGCTACAACCCCGGCCCTATTTTTTATCCTTTATTTTGAAACCGGGTCTCACGAAGTTGCGGAGGGCCTCACTAAGTAGCTGAGGCTGGCTGTGAACCCGGATCCTCTGGTCTCCGCCTCGCAAGTACTGGGATTAAAAGTGTGCGCCACCACGCCTGGCTCCTCTGTTGGTATTTTAATGTGACAATGAAGGGACTCATAGATGACATTTTCTCATTTTCTCCACTTATGTTCTTCTAGTAAAAAACCTAAAAAAAGTAACTCCCAGAGACCTTGTGATATTTCATCTTTAGGGTTCATATTGTAGTTATTTCAACAAAATTCTCCTTATACTATGAACTGCCATTAACATAACATGGTATATTTACATCAAATTGATCTCCTATTTAGAAAAGTATTTATCTTCATGTTGAGTATAGGCAGAATTGGAGATAGATTAACTGGCTAGATGATGATGATAGTAGTAATAATAATAATAATAATAATAGCTAATTTTTATTGAGCACTTTCTATGTGCCTAACTTTATTTTAAGTGTCATATATATATATATATATATATATATATATATATATTAATTCACTTGTCACAACACCCCAATGAAATAAGTAGAGTTTTATTTCATTTTATAGAACCCTATACTGAGGCACAGAGAATTTAAGTTTCCCATGATTATATAGTTAGTTAAGTGGATCTAACCCAGTTTTAACCATTCTGTGATATTTTAACATGCTAGAGTGCTTTGATTTTTTTGGAGCTTGACTTTCACTTTTCCATGGTCATTCATTCACAGGGAGAACAAAGAAAGTGAAAAAGTAGAAGCTCCTGAGTTTCACCAGTTTATTTTAGATTCTCACCCCATAGTGCCTGTCTCTGTATGAATTGTCTGAGGTCAGTAAGAACTATTATTATGTCTCATGTTTCTAATCACTGTAATTGCTTCATGCTCTGAGGCACATAACACTCGGAATTATTTTCAAACACATTGATTTTCTACATTTACAAATGCCAGTTTAAATAGCAATTGAAATACAAACTTTAATAAAGCGAGTAATGTTTGGTTGGCATGGTGTCTCAATTCTGAGATCAGGCCATGGGGTGAGTGAAGATTTTGCCTAGATCTTTTTGTTGTTGTTGTTGTTGATCCATTCTACAGTGAGGTACAATGATGATTGATATTTGTAATGATCACCCTGAAAAGGCATCAAGATCCTTTGGTTCCTTAGGATGCACTTATTGAAGCAGAAATGTTGAGGCTTATGTTTTAGACACATTTTTATCAACATGGGTTTCTTTGTTTATTTATTTATTTACTTACTTTAATTATTTATTTATTTAGTGGTACTGAGGATTGAACCTAGGGGCATTCTACCTCTGAGCTACACCCTCATTCCTATTTTATTTTTATTTTGAAACAGGGTCTCACTAATTTATGGAAAGCCTCACTAAGTTGCTGAGGCTTGCCATGAACCTGCAATCCTCCTGTCTCCACCTCCCAAGTACTGGTATTACAGGTATGTGCCTCTATGATCCACTGAACATGGGTTTAAACAGTAACAATAGCCGGGCGTGGTGGTGCACACTTGTAATCCCAGTACTTTGGGAGGCGGAGACTGGAGGATCCGGGTTCTCGGCCAGCCTCAGCTCTCACTCTCTCTCTCTCTCTCTCTACTTAGTGAGGCCCTCTGCAACTTCGTGAGACCTGGTTTCAAAATAAAGTATAAAAAATAGGGCCGGGGGTGTAGCACGGAGGTATAACGCCCCTGGGTTCAATCCCCGGTACCGCAAAAGAAAAAAAAAACACAGTAACAATAACCATACAGAGGTAGTATAGCCATGAAAACTTTAAAGCTTATGTAAAATTAACTACAACTGCCGGGCGTGGTGGCGCGTGCCTGTAATCCCAGTACTTGGGAGGCTGAGACAGGTGGATTGCAGATGTGAGGCCATCTGGCTATAATTTAGTGAGACACTGTCTCAATTAAAAAATAAAAAATAAAAAATGGCAAGGGATGTAGCTCAGAAGTAGAAAGCTCCTGTATTCAATCCTCATCCCAGAAAAACCTGTTAACTACATCTGCTATGGTTTGAATAGGTTCTCCTTGTATTCACATGTTGGAAACAACCCACAAGGCATTAGTATTGAGAGGTGAGACCTTTGAGAGGTGATGAGGTCATGAAAGCAGAGCCCTAGTGAGTAGATTTACGTTGTTATTGTTGGGAGAATAGATCCGGGTTCGTGGCCAGCCTCAGCTACTTAGTGAGGCCCTCCGCAACTTAGTGAGACCCTGTTTCAAAATAAAGAATGAAAAAAAAAATAGGGCTGGGGGTGTAGCCCGAAGGTAGAATGCCCCTGGGTTCAATCCCCAGTACCGCAAAAAAAAGTTTTTATTTATATTTGTATTTAGTGCTAAATGAATTAAAATATTTTTTACCTCTCTGTAAAAGCTCCTTAGATTGTCTGCCATCTAGTCCATTCATGTTTTAAATCTGAAATGTTAATTTATCTTAATTAAAATTTAATTCCTTGAAATAAAGTATGCGTTAGATTTCTCTTTTAATCATTCCAATTCAGCCAATCATCTCCTGAAATATTACAGTGTGATAGGCACTGAATGTTTCAAAGACCATTAGGATATGCTTTCTGTGTTTCTGAGCTTCCTGAAGTAGCCAGTAGGTCAGATTCATCAAATTTACTAAAACTTTGTTTAAAGAGATATTCTTGAAATTATTCATGTCAAGTTTTCAGAAATTATATAGAAGGTAGTGTTTTCAGTAGGTGCTCATAGCTTCTATGAGATTTTAGTTGCTTGGTCTTCATAATAGTATTATAAGGAATATTTGTTTCAGACTAACGCCCTGCTAGTTCAGCTGGAGGGAGCTGGGCTACCAAGAGGAACTCTCTGTAGAGGAAAAGATAGAAAGGAGTTGATCCCAAAGAACAGGAAATTTGGGTGCCAGAGTGAGGGTAGAGGTTGGATGGCAGTCTCCAGGAAATAGAGGTCTGACTCTACACAGTTTTCTTTTGCTCTGCCAATCCATCCAGTATGGATGCGTTGAAACTTTTTTACATAGTTAAAAGAACATTTCTGATGTAAGTTGTAAATTCTACTAATATCCTTTAGTGAACTGACCATTTGGCAAGTAGACTTTTCTGTGCCTGGAACCAGAGTGTCTTTCTGTCAAAGGGGTTCTAATTCAAATGAAAAATAAAATATTGCCTTTCACAAATTTCATGTTAAAATTGCCTTAATTGTTCTGAATCTACAAACAACCCATTGAGGAGTGAGATTTTATCCATATTTGACATCCCTACTTAATACTGGAAGGTTCTGAGAAGCTGAGTGCCTTGCCCTCAGTCAAAAGACAATGAAAATGAAGGAGTCACTCAGGTGTTCTGGCTGTAATGCTAGACAGTGAATTTC
>PVJS01038727.1:0-19245 GCA_004027185.1 Glis glis
GGGAGAAGGTTGTCTGGGAACATTCTGTTTGCCCAGACAAATGTTAACATTGTATGGTGAAAGGACCTTGTATCTTTTTCTGATGCTCTAGGAAGGTATATAAGGACTGGGCTAAATAAAGTCAGGCGGCAGTATTAACTGTGAGCCTTCAACCTCAAACTTGTGTCCCTGTGTGATCAATCCCGACACCCTCCGCAGAAACTCCGTCCAGGCTGCGCGGGCGCGGCAGGACTAATGAAGAAAGTGCAAGGCCTAGTTGTAAACTGTCATGCATACTTCATTTTTGAGGATGTCAATAACCTACTTAAAACAAGCCCAGAAGTAGGCTGTGTTAGAAATGAGCCTCCTTCCCATATCCCTGCCCACTGGTCATTAGGGTCAATGCACCTGCAACATGGTCTCCCTTTTCAATAAATTGAGAAACTCATACCTTTTCCCCCCACATATATAAGATGTCTTTTAGTATTTCTAGTAGGGAAAAATGTACATCAGGCCACTAGATACTTTGTTTGAGTTATTTTAACTGACATAGATTAAAGAATTCTCCATTGGGTCACTTCTAATTCATTTGTGTTATTCACTGGGTGCTATTATATCGCTCTTTTCTCTATTTTCCTTCTAATGTTCTATTACTTACATGTAGATTTTTAAGGAATGAGTTACCTAAAGATGGGATTAGTTTATGTCATTATTCATCTAATCTATATCTGATTAGCAACTGATGCTATTACTTAGCAAAATTACCTTAAAGAAATTTTCTGGAAAATGCTTCTTGGTCTTTTCTAGAAAACAATAGCAACAGTAGTGATAATGAGTTATCAATATGTCCCAGCATCAAGGAGTTTACTCAAGAAGAGAAAGAACCATATAAAAGGAATAGCAGTGTGTGTGTGTGTGTGTGTGTGTGTGTGTGTGTGTGTGTAGATGCTCATGTGGGTGCTCGGATTCCAAATGCCCCTTTCCTTTTTGTTCCATATGTAAAGCTTTCAAGTTTAAGGGTAGACTTCTAAGTAGCTACCAAGCACAATTTTTAGTACCAGGTTAAATCAGAAGTAGGTTAAAGGAAAACTAATATATACTGTGGAACTTGTGTATTTATTATTTTCAGTATTATTAAGGAAATGAGTCTAGATCTGTCTCACTATCCCAAATTACTGGGCCAAATTTCAAAGATGGCTAGAGGAATGAAGATTTGAACTGGGTATTTTTATTTTGATACTTTAAGTTAGGTCTAGTATTTAGTTCAAGAATTAAGAATCAGTATAGACATAATCTATAAATATGCATCATTAATTTAGTAGACATTATTTAATCTGCTGATGAAGTATATTCTAACACTGTTCAGTTTATTTTTCCCTATAGAATTACTTCCATACATTTAACAAATACCATTTGATTGGTAATTTTTCTCTTTTAGAGGGACCATTTAGATTTCTGATAATTTTTCTGATATAGCCACACAAAATTTATTTTATGAATTAACTTTTGGCAACACATTTAAATTGGACTTCTACTGTTAGGCAAACCCTCTGTGACAAAAAAATCATTAATATGTGTGTTAGTTTTAATCTTCCCAACAAATTAACTTTCTCTTATTCAAGTGAATAATAAAAACATTGTATTCAAGGTAGGGTAACTATAATTAAGATTAGTTCTAGATGATTATATTAAAAACCTAAGTCATGTAGCTTCCAATCACAGACTATACCTCCTTGGGTTTCTTCATTATAAAGTCTATAACTGATGTACAATGGAGATTAAGATGACGTTAATTCATTTAACACATGCAAATTAGGTTGAGAGGATGGAAAAATGTATTAAAATGAATGTGTAGACTGTAAAAGTCTTGAATGCTTTTGATATTTGCAGATTCTAATATATTGAAGGAGGTCAATATCACCCATTAAATGTGTGTGTGAAAATATCAATAAATTGAATTATACTTAGTTCAAATGAAACAGAGATTCCTGTTGATTTAGTTCACGGATCAAGAACATCATCAATATGGAACCTCATTTATGCCCTCTCATTTTATATACACTTCCACGTGGTGGTCAGGGATGCATTAAGCTACAGCTTTAACCACTGTAACTTCAATGCTATCTGATTCATAAATTAATATGGTAGGTAAATCCAGGGCAGGCATTTATGAATTTCACTTTCATGAGAATTACCACTACTGTTAACATAAAGGGACTCCAGACTTCCCTTTAGTACTTTTAATTATGATGCCAAGTCTATTGGAGGCAAACATATCCAGTGATATTTTCTTATTATCCTCAAGACATCTTTTTATGACTCCTATTCCTTAGCCTATATGGGTTTTAATAAAGTAAAGTGATACCAGCCACCTGAGTGTACTACAATACAGTTCAGTTAAGACTGATCCTTTGTGGCAGTTTACCAATCACAGTGCAAGGCCATTTCATATCGTTAGCTTTCTAATAAAAATTCTTTTTAGTTGAGAAGTAGGTCAGGGGAAGGCTCATAAAAGAGCAGGAGGCACAGGACATAAAAACATGTAAGGGGTTGTGAATACATTAAAACTTGTTGAATTGTACACCTTAAGAGGATGAATCGTATGATATGAGAACAATAACTCAAAGCTCTTTTTTACAAAAGTATAAAAGGCTCATGAGAGTGTAGAGTAGGCAAGAGAAGTGGAGGATCTTTTAAAGCTACAATAATTTGAGTGGTCGGTGTGAACATCTCAGACACAATTTAAGTTGTTTATATCCAAATTTTTGACAATTTGATTACAATAAGAATAATCAACTTTTAAAATATTTTATGTCACTGCTCTGATTTTTTACCTCTCTAATAGACATTTTAGAGTTATTTTATAAAGTGAGTATAAAATAACAATCAAATATTAATTACTTCAAATATAATTTATAGGATCATGAGAGGAATTACATGAGTAATGATACCAAAGGGACATTTTTTTTTTCTATTCCTCCTTTTCTAGTTTGACAGCACTTTTGGTACCCTGTTATGTTAGTCCATTGTTGAATGTATTCCTACCCCCATAAATTTACAAAGTATTTTCAAAGATCTCTAATTTTATTGACTTATCTATTATTTAAGTAAGAAATGAAGATTTATGATGAAACTGAAGGATAGTTATAAAATTCAAAATATGAATTAATTAAAATTATTCCAATGTTTCACTCTAAGGAATAAAATATAATGCCAACGTTTCTCATTTTAGCTTTGAGTTTTGTGTTTTCTTTGGCCCAGACTTTAAATAAATTTTTCTATTCTGTAACAATCTTAGCTGATTCATTTGTTTAATAGACTGGAAATGATTAATTTGTTTAGAGATAACTTTCAGAAATTAGTATACTAATAGTTAAGATTATTGTCAATGACAAACAGAAAAGATTAGATACTGAATCTGGATTGAATATTGTTTCTTTGAATTACTAATAACCTTGTAAACTCTTAATACATCCATAGTCTATAGAAAGTTTGCATAGGTCCTATCATTTTCTATAGTGGATTGCTGATTCTTGGAGTTATCCTACAGAGCAGTACAAAGATTTTAAATAATACTCAGTCTTGCCTTAGTGTATATGGGACTTTGGATGCTGTATTAAGTCAAAATTCAGCCTTATTATTTCTTTTTTAGCTTTACTGGTATTTAAGGAATGGTAAAACATTTCATTACTTATAAATATTGTCTAACGTTCAGTAAGGGCTTCAACACCCATGTGTCAATTTCTTGAAATAACTGATTTACCAGAGTGTTCTTTTTTTGTATTCTTTAAAAAGTTTCAACACAAGTTAGTTATCTTAATGTATGAAGAAGGGAATTTTAAAGTAAGCTTATTTAAAATGATGCTATTTTGAAAGTGGTTTACAATCTTACACATTGCTGTAATAATTGTATACTTGAATATATGGTATAATTAACATAGTGCTGGATGTGTTAGCATGTGGTTAGTCACTGGTATTGTTATGCAATTTTAAATATAATTGAAGTGAATAGTCAGCAGTAAAGTATCACAATGAACTGTTTTAAATAACATTAAAATATTACAGTACCAACTCGTTAACATAATTATTTTTATTATATCAGTCAAAAACAACTATACAAATAGTTGACAGAAAAATCATATTTTACAAAATAGCAAAATTAAAAATCATAACTGCCATTTGCCAGTATTACAATTACAATATCATCTTTTGCTGCAAAGTAACTGTACTACAAAAAAAACCCCATAACTATGTTGTATTATACTTTAGCAGCTTAAAATCCAAAATAAAAATACCAAAAATAAAATTCCACAAAACCCATCATTTCCAAATAAAACAAACAAACACAGTCTGTAATAAACTTTAAAGGATTTTCTATATAGTATTAGGATTACAATCAGAGGCCAACCTGGGCAACTTAGTGAGATCCTGTCTCACAATAAAAAATAAAAAGAGCTAAGGGTGTAGCTCAGAGTTAGAGCATCTCTGGGTTCAACCCTTCTTACCATACACAAAAGATTTTAAATCTTATATTTTGTTACTATTGGTAAGATTTTGCTATTTATTTGGATAAAACTGCAAATTTCAAGTGTATTTGTGTTCATAAATTTTTAATTTTGTAGGAATATTATTTTTATAGCACTTAAGCTCAATGAAAATTTGAGTCATAAAATCAACACAATAGCCAGTTATTTTATCTTCAGTGTTGAAAGTTAATTACTTATAAGAATATATACAATAATTAGTAATCAATAATGAATAATGACATGGATGAAATCAATCAAATCATATTTGGAATCAACTTGCTGATTGTCAATTTAAACCTGATCAGACCTATTGAATCTGGCTACTATTCAGCATTTGCAAATTTCAACTGTTAATGGAACAACATATTAACAGATAATTTTGCAGATAGATAATTAACAGATAGTTTTAATCATGCTCATAAGAAAACCTGAAATGAATGCAAATAATTTGAAGAACAGTTATTTAATCTAAATAAATATAAATCTATATAGTGATAAAAATTATAGATAAATATATATCTAAAATAATATATCTAAACAAATATATATCTAATATACATTTAATATATAATAAGCATCTATCTTATATATATTTATATAAATAAATGTATTTCTATATAGTGATATAAATTAGTGATACAAATTATAAATATATGTCTATAATAATTTATCTAAATAAATATATACTATATAGTGATGAACTAAGTAAGCCTACAACTGTAGGTATTAAATCATTATCTACATTACAGTCATTTTGAAATATCTGCTAAGTTTTATACTTTTATTGGTACATTTTAATTATACATCATAGTGAGGTTCAGAGTCATACAGATAAACATGCACACAGGTCTTGGTTAGTTTCCCTTCAGGTCTCACCTGCTACCCACCCCTCTCCATACATAATAGTAATATCAGTAGTAATACTTTCATATGTGGGCATAGCATAATTTGAACTCTTTATTTCATCAGTTCTTCCTTTCCTCCTCTCCTTTCCCTCCCCCAATCACCTTCCACTATTCTACTGTTCACTGTCCTGCTAAGTTTTGAAGTAGATATTGGTACTTTGCTATTGCATTGGTGTCTTCTGGTTTTCATGTAATCGGTAATATTATTACAGCCCTTAGGGTAGATGATAAATGGCAAAGTTTAGTTCAGTTGTAGTAACTTAGTGAGACCATGTTTCAAAAAAAAAAAAATAGGGCTCAGGGTGTAGCTCATAGATAGAACACCTTTGGATTCAATTCCCAGTACCACACACACACACACACACACACACACACACACACACACACAATAAATCACGACTAATATTTAACTCATGCACACTCTTTTCAATGTTTTGAAATATACAAAAATTTTAGAATAATATAATAAGTAGCTATAAATTTATATCTCAAAATTAATTGTAATTTTGTCTGTCAAGCACATTTTGACTACTGTGTTCTACAGCAGGATTGATCTGTGTCTATTTCATCCACATATTATACAAACACTTATTATATGATTTCTCATTTTTACTTTAGATCCTACTTACTGGGTGTCCAAAGGTTTTCTGTATGTGACCAGACACAACATGGACCTCTTAACAATCGGCTGCAGAGGTAACAGGATGGTGTCTTCTCCCTCTGTCCTCGTAGACCAGAAGAATTAAGCCACTCTGGCCTCTCCTGTCTAAACATACTTTATTTATTTAGAAATGTCCTTGAAAGGGAGATGTTGTTTGCATTCTGTGTAGAAAGGTCTGGAAAAGAGATATAGCTTATTGCTCTTCATCTTTAACCTTTAAGATTTAATCACCTATTAAAATGAGAATTCTCTGCACATGCATTTCACACACTACTAGAAGAAGCCAAAGCAGAAGTTTTAAGTACCAATGGAGGTCTACAGAAAATATTATGGCCCATTTTAATGTGCTTTAAATAATAACTTGATTTAAAGCAACAAATATTCCAGAAAAATACTAATTCATATGGAATACCAAACCAAGATTAAACCAAACATGTTGCATGTAAAAAAGAGATATTTGGTCACAGTAACTATTAATGCCCTTAGTTATAATTTGAATATAGAATGTTCCCTGAAGAGCTCATATTTTAATGTTCACAGGTGAAATGATTGAATTAAGAGTATTTTAATCTCATCAGTGGATGAATCCATTATAATGGGTTTATTGAGTGGCAACCTAGGAAGCCTGTGGCTGGAGGGGGTGGTCACTAGGGGTGTGGTCTTAGGGATGATAGATATTGCTGAACCCCCTTCACTAGCTCTCTCTTGCTCCTGGCCTCCATCATGTGAAAGAAGAACCCTTATTCTTTTTCTCTGCTCCTTGCACCATACCCTGAACTCCGTAGACTTCACCTGGCCTAACGTGGTCTGAACCCCTGAAATCTCCAGAACTGTGAACAAATAAATATTCCTTTCTCTTTTTTTTTAAACATGTTTTTATTGGTGCATTGTAGTCTCACATCACAATGAGTATCAGTTTGGTGTTAACATACATGCACACAGTTCTTGGTGTCCCTCCCCTCCACCCCCCTACATGTAGTACTGAGAATGATGTTGGTATAATCTCATATGTATGCATTGTTTATGATAGTAATTCCATAGATTCACTTCTTTCTTACCCTTCCCCTTCCCTTATACCCCTTCCCTTACACTTCTGAGGGTTCTCTGTTGTCATTGGAGCCCCTTTTATATTCCTTTCTCTAGGTTTTTGTTGTCAGGTTTTGGGATCACAGCGTGAGAATGTTGACTGAAACACCCTTTCATAGGGTGTCCTGCAAAATGTTTGGCTAACAATTAATGGAGCAGTTCAAACTTTCTGTAACTAAATCTATAAATGAATTGACTACATACTAAAGTGCTCCAAACATTTTGCAGTGTCCTGCAAAATGTTTGGCTAACAATTAATGGAGCAGTTCAAACTTTCTGTAACTAAATCTATAAATGAATTGACTACATACTAAAGTGCTCCAAAATATTCTAGGGCATCGGCTTGTTATATTTAAAAAATTAAATACAGAAAAATTGTTCTTCATAAAATATTTAACATTTAAAAAATTCATAAGGAATTGATAAAGCAGTGTCATTATAAAATCACCTCCTTCATATTGGACATCCTGGGATCCAGATCCACATGGCACTCACCAGTGTTCTTACTGCACATATGTTAGATGATAGTGAATGCAGATGTTGTTGATCACAGTCTTGATTCACATGTGGCAACGTTCTAGGATGTAGAATGATGCAGCCAGGCTTAGAACCATTGTTATGACCAATAACAATGAAAATATAGATCATAGCAGAAACTGCCTTTGACTCACCTATCATTGTCTCTCAGGTACTGTGTTAACTCTTTCTATGATTCCTTTTAATCCTTGCAACACTCCCTTAGATGAATTTATTTAAAGAAGCATGCAGAGCTCCATTGGAGGATTAATAGCCACCTTGCCTTTGCACCAGTAGCAGAAAAGAGAAATGCTTCAGTCAGCTGAGTGACACTACTAAAAGCTATCGAGAGGACTGATGCACACATTGGTCACTTTCATGAAAGTACTGATGCACACATTGCTCACTTTCCCTTTTTATATATTTGACAACATGTGCATGTTGATATTGAAGAAAAAATATGAGAAAACATTGATATTCTCCCTATAAACATATTTATTCTGTCAACAAATATATTCTTCTTATCAATATTCTAGAGAGATGCTAAAATGTGCATATCTGAGCATGAGAAGATGTTTCCATTTTTAGGATCATCAGTCTAAGATATGCAGTGCCATTGGAGATAGATTCTCTATAAAACACAAATCATCCCAAGCACCCTATTTTCACAGGTGGAGGAGGGCATTTTAAATGTATACTTTTTCCTGATCAGAATGTTTCCTGTTTTAGAAGATAAAATTCCCTCTACCATTAATCATTTAGTGTTTTGTCTCCTTTTCCTTGTCAGTAGCATTCTAAGGAAACATGATCTAGTTGACAACAGGAAAGGAATTATCAGAGAAAACACCTATTCATCATTTGAGAGGTTTAAAAAATATCATCATCAATAAATCATTTCTGTGGTTTAGGCATTGCCAATTTTAGTATGTCATTTCTAATATGGATTTTATTACTTTTCATATGATAAGAATTGTCAGTTTGATGTATAAGTTCAGGTTACTTATTTTTCAGCTGAAAAGTATTCATATTTAAGATTTGTAAAATAGTTTGTTTTCTTTACTACTAAGACTTAAAAACTGATGTTTATATCTTATTTATTTATTTATTTATTTACTTATTCATTTATTTTGGTACTGGGAATTGAGCTCAGGGGCATTCAACCTCTGAGGTACACCCCCAGTATTTTTATTTCTTTTTTTGAAGCAGAGTCTCACTAAGTTACTAAAGATCTTGCTAAATAGCTGAGGCTATCCTTGAACATGTGCTTCTTCTGTCTCAGCCTCCCAAGTAATGGGATTATAGGCATGCACCTGTATTTTTATATATTTTAAAAATATTATTTAAACAATCAGTTATAAGTTAAATGCAATGCCTAATAAACAATTAAATCAGAACTAACATATAGTGGTATTATATATATGATATAAAAACACATTTTCTCTTAGACAAGTTAACCATTAACTCATGGAGAAAAATTTTTGATATCAGGGTACCATTTTATGAAAGATCATATTTATGATATTAGGTGATTTTAATGTAAACTAATATTTTGCATCGACCACCAATAAAAAGATATTTGGTCATATGAAAGTAACATAGCTTAAAATTTATTTCTGAGTATGGTTTGTAAATTAAAATGTGTTCGACTTACATTTTAAATTCTTATTATGTATAAAAAACTATGCTAAAATTTAAAGACAGGTAGATTGAGATCCTGGGCTTCAAGGTGGCTTAGATTTTTGTGAAGGAAGAAATAACAAGTATGCACACTAATTGATAAATAAGCAGGATCTTTGTGCTTACAGCAAGGAGAGAAGGAAACCCCTTCCTTTTATGATTCAGGAAGCTTCATCTAATACATAACATTTTAGCTAGTAGATAAATTCAGAAGAGCAGGAAGGATATTTTATGTCATACAGTAAGGCAAAGAGACAGGTCATAATAAAATCTATTAAAGGAGTATCCCATATTCTTGTGTTTGATTACTTAGAAACATTAAAGGTAACTGAAAAGATGTGGCATATGTTTTGTTCAGCATGCATTAGTTACTGCTTGACTCCTATTTAGTTTGTTTTCAACATAAGAGAGGCATCATCTTAACTCCGATTTTTAAGGATAATTTTGGTGTACGAATTTCTTAGAGACAGAACAAGCAATCAGTAATTGCTTACATCCTTGGGTAGAACCTTAGCTCCTCAGCTATGATGTATATTTTGCTCTTTAGTAAGCTCTTAGCATAGAAACAGGAAGTATCACACAAAATGACAATCATATGCATTGCTATATCTGCAGACATGCTGAGAACAGCAGAGCGAAGTACTTAATAATTTTACAGGTAATGGGTCATATAAATTGAGCACACGATTATTACTGAGAGAAGGAGAGGAATGAATACTCATCATGTCAGTGACTTATATGGGAGCAACTTGATTAGAATTGAAGAAATTCTACAGGTAAATTATATTCCAAGGAAAAAGTCTTGAGAATAGGATCTATGGCCAGGGATAAAGAGGAATAAAGGAATTATAAAAATTTTTAAAAAGTCTCAATTGAGTGAGAATAATCTAAGAAGAATTTAGGTTTTATGTGAGTCACATCCTCTTTTTGCTTTTAACCTGCCTGGAAAGATTGACCTAATTTTCACCCACTTAAAAAAATATTGTGACTTCTACATTTGTCACTGTCTAATTAGACATTTGTTGTTACTTTATTTGGAAGTCAAATTGAATGCATGCCTATAAAGTAATTGCCTCTAAGGATTGACAGGCTAAGATCTTCTTAATCACTCAAAGCTTTACAGTCAGTGATTTCCTTTATGTCTCAGGTAAAACAAGAGTTTTGCCCTTTGAGACTACAAGGTAGTTAGCAGTAAAGCCTTTGAAAGCATCTAGGAATGTTAATTAAAGTAATTATGGTTTGATTCGTTTGTCTTGGTACACAAATGCTTCAAAAGATTGTGTGATATTTGATTCTCCATGCAATCCCCCGTATATTTTGTTAGTCTATTTCATAGGTCATTGTCATCTGGAGCTATTATTTTCAATGCCAGATGCACATTCTAATAACCAAGGGGTTTCAAAAATAGAAATGTCAGAACCTATCATAAATTAATTATATCAGAAACTCTGGGGATGAGATCTGAGCACTGATGTGTTTGTGAAAGTATCCCCATGTCAATAATGTGCAAATGGGTTGAAAACAACTGATAGAGAGGGAATAAATGTAGTGCAATAAAGCTTGGACAGGGACTGAAGTTAGACTGCGGAAGTTCATATCCAAATTTTGACACCTACTACGCAATAATCCCAAGCACATTACTTAAACTTTCTCTATTTCACGTTTGTTTGTGTTAATTTTATTTTTTAAGAAAGTGGTAAAAGGTTGTTATAATTTAATTCATGTAGATACTTTAAAATGCTTTGTATATTGGAAGTTTTCTGTAAATTGAGTGACAATTGTTACCTATAAATAAAATGTTTGTATAAAAATGTTGCAAAAATAAAACTTCTGTAAAACCATAACCAAGACTTCTCTCAAAGTGAAGCAATTTTGAAAACATAAGATTCTACTTAATTTGATAGTAATTAAAGGAATAGATTGGTAAGAGACTATGCTACAAACCAGTTGCAGTTCCTCTAACCAATTGATTCCTCTTGTTACTATTAAATTATATATGTATATATATGTATATTACATTTAATTTATCTAACTATCAAAAATGTTAAATAATAACTTATAGTTCTAGCCAAAATAGAGTAAAAGGGACTGGATTTACCATCCAATCAGAAACAATTGAAAAATTTAATAGAATATATTCAACAACTCTCAAACATTGGACATGGAGAAATAAATGACAGTAATTCCTGAGACATAAGAAGCAAGTGAAGTGAACACTATAAATATCCTAGCTTACTGCCTAGCAAAGTTTTCATTATAAAATGCCGGGAGAAGCCAGGCATGATGGTGCATGTCTATAATCCCAGTACATGGGAAGCTGAGACAAGAGGATCACAGGTTCATGAGACTCTCAGCAACCGAGCAAGACCCTGTTTCAAAACAAACAAAAATAAATAAAATTAAAAGGGCTGGGGTTGTAGCTTGGAAGTATTATGTCCCTGGTTTCAATCCCCAATACCAAAAAAAAAAGAAAGAAAAAATTAAAGTGCAGGGAAAGAATGCCTACTAATAGCCTGCACACAAAACTGGGAGACTGAGGGAATCTAGGTGGCTAGAGATTGAAGGGCAGATTACTAGAAAGGGCGACTGCTCAGACAAACTCTCAATATATTCAGATGGCCCCCACAAATATAGAATCACTTGTTTATCAGAAAATGTGTGAACAAATTTTACAATGAATGCAAAAATGAACCCAAAAGGATTAGAAAGAGAAATAATCAGAGGTATTCAGGACCTGACAGATAGAGTTCACAATGTCTGCCATCTAATAAAAAAAAATTAATAGCCTAGAAGAGGCTTACATACATTCGTGCATACACACATAGTAAGAAAAAATTCTTGGTCATCTGAAATTGACCAAATACAAACTCAAAATTATTTAATTAGGGCAATAAAATAGTAATCATAACTGTTTTGAAAGCTTTGTACACAAAGTTTGAGGAAACAGTACTCATTCTGAATGGATACATGAAAGATATAAATTAAAATTCCACAGATACATATTATTATATGTAAGAAAATATGCTAGAAAAGACTAATAGCTAATAAGACATTTGTTTCAGGAAGAATTCTCATTGTTGTGACCCAAACTACCTGATGACCACAGCTTAGAGGAAGAAAGATTTATTTGCTTACAGTTCTGAAGAATTAAGTCCATGTATGCATTTCATTTTATGACAGCTCCAGATGGGGCTACATGTCTTTAGGGCATGATGGCAAGAAGGACAGAGGCAGTGAGAGAGAGAGAGAGAGAGAGAGAGAGAGAGAGAAAGAGAGAGAGAGAGAGAGAGTCAGAGTCTGTGGGCATATATAGTTCCCAAGGCCATACCCCCAATAACCTGCATCCTGTAGTCATGCCTATGCCACCACCCAGTAAATCCATTCAAATTATTACCCATCAATGGATCTATCCACTGATGAGATTAAGTCTCGTGACTCAATTATTTCACCTCTGAACATTTTTGCATTGCTAATACATGAGCTTTTCCAGGAAATATTCTATGTTCAAACCATAAAAACAATGTAGGAGAAAAGTTTAATGAACTTGAAAACATAGCAATAGAAAATATCCATATTGTCACACAAAGAGTAAACATCAGCTGTTGAGTATCTGTGAGGGTTCCTGGAACCCATGTTGGTAGACACTGAAGGTCAACTGTAGAGGGGTCTTAATGGTAGTTCTTAATATCTGGGGAGGTTATTCCCTTTTCATGCCCTTTTACAATTTTCCTTGTAATGTTTTTTATTTGTTTTTCTGTACACTTAAATTTAACAGGTGTTAGAGAGAACATATTGTTGATATTTTATTGTATTACTGAATAAAGTGTTAAAGTGAATTATTAGTTGGGGATATTAATCAGGTTAAGAAAGCATACACTGCCGGGCGTGGTGGCGCAGGCTTGTAATCCCAGTACTTTGGGAGGTGGAGACCGGAGGATCCGGGTTC
Organism: Glis glis; assembly: GCA_004027185.1. Lineage (NCBI taxonomy): Eukaryota > Metazoa > Chordata > Mammalia > Rodentia > Gliridae > Glis > Glis glis. The sequence continues at coordinate 13,297 of PVJS01038727.1, forward strand.
GCGACCAACCTCAGCACTCTCTCTCCCTGTCTCACTCTCTCCCTGTCTCTCTGTCTCTCTGTCTCTCTCTCTACTTAGTGAGGCCCTCTGCAACTTTGTGAGACCCGGTTTCAAAAATAAAGTATAAAAAATAGGGCCGGGGGCATAGCGCGGAGGTAGAACGCCCCTGCGTTCAATCCCCGGTACTGCAAAAAAAAAAAAAAAGAAAGCATCCAATTAGTCCTGTTGAATGCTCTTTAACATGAATACATATTGAATTTTCAAAATGATCCTTAGTATCTAAGGCGAGTGTTCCTTGAATTTATAAATATAATAAAGAATATTGAATATTTCTATATATCAAGCAATTTAAATAGTTTGGGACTATGTGAACTTTTAAGGTGATCTGGAATTCTCCTTAGAAACTATGTAGGACTCGTCCTATTTGAGGAGACTTTCTTTTAACAACTTTATGTTTTTATGGAAGTACTCAGGGGATAGAACATTTTTAGACTTACATGGTCAGCTTTTTAGTGGCCTTGATACATAAAGGCTGTTTGGCTAGATGTCCAGGTCTTGGTGCATTTTTTTTCTTTGAGCATTGTTAAGTTATAGATCCCCTGTTTTACTTTATTGAATCTTTGTGAAAAGCACATCAACCTGACCTTTTTTGTTGTTGTTATTCTATCTATGAAAATTAGCCTTTTTGTTGGTTTGTTTCCCTGTAGGCCAAGAGGAGTTTTAAAATTATCCTTAAGTGTTAAAGCATAATAATATTACCATACTATGTTTTAAATCTGACCTTTTTGGGTAATTTTCTCATTACAGATTGTATTGTTACAGATATTCTTTTATTTCAAGAAATTTGTATACTCTGAGAGTTGCTATCTTCTCAGCTTCATGCTTTGAAATGATACCTTGATAAGAGCTTTGTTTAAGCAACAAATAATGTACCAACAGATTGTGCTACATGGGTTTATATCTGCAGAAAAAAGTGGACTCTGGGGATATCTAATGTTGTAGTGATCCAGGGCACAACACAGTCATAAATTCTAGTCAGGTCAAAGAAACAAGTATACTGAAAAAACAGTAGCTCAAGATAGAGAGGTATGTGTTATGGGTCCCTGTCATGGGGCATTTGAAAACTTCCATCTGAAAGTTACAGACTTAAGATTAAAAAAAAACAGCTGAAGTTATAAGAAGTTATAAGAACAAATTTATGTCACCTAATATACTATATATGTCACCTAATATATATATATATATATATATATATATATATATATAATCTAATATACTAGAATCCACCATGGCTTAAGGAAAATTCTGATTTGATACCATTATATAGAAGAAGGCAATGAGAAAACTTTGCTGAAACAAGATGACCCCTTCCTGGAAGATAGATGGGCCAGCTAAGACACTGCACAAATTGACCAAATCCCATATTTCATAAGGTACATCTGCCTGTATTTTTTGCTTTTATACACAAGTTCTCAGAGAGCAGCCAGTGGGATCCCTTTAATCTGAGGTTTTGTTTTTTTTTGTGTGTGTGGTACTGGGGATTGAACCCAGGGGCGTTCTACCTCCGCACTACACCCCCGGCCCTATATTTTTTTATACTTTATTTTGAAACCGGGTCTCACGAAGTTGCTGAGGGCCTCACTAAGTAGAGAGAGAGAGAGACAGAGAGAGAGAGAGAGAGACAGAGAGAGACAGAGAGAGAGAGGGAGAGAGCTGAGGTTGGCCGTGAACCCAGATCCTCCTGTCTCCACCTCCCAAAGTACTGGGATTATAAGCGTGAGCCACCACACCCGGCTTTAATCTGAGTTTTTAATCAGAAGATTTGGTGTGGTCTGTGTCAGTCTATGTTGGTCTTATGCTTATACTTGTATTTTATTTTATTTGTTTGTTTATTTATTTTATTTATTTATTTATTTATTTATTTATTTATTTATTTATTTTTGTGGTACTGGTAATTGAACCCAGGGGGTGTTCTACCTTTGGGCTATACCCCTAGCCATTTTATTTTTTATTTTGAAATAGGGTCTCACTAGGTTGCTGAGGGTCCCACTAAAATGCTGAGGCTGGCCTAGAACCTGCAATCTCCTTGTCTCAGCCCACCAAGTACTGGAATTACGAGTATGCACCATCACACCCAGCTATACTTGTATTTATAATTGTTCTCCTTTTGATTATAGCAACATGTTGGGCCATTAAATTAACTTAGACCAGTTTAATAATAATTCAAAATCAATTGCCATATTAATAATATATATTCATTTCCCCAAATAAATTTTTTGCACTTTTAGACCCTGACCTAAATTCATATTTTGACAATGAAGGCAATGTAACACACTTGATCTGTAACTTTATCTCTTCCTTTTCCACTGAAGTAAGGCTTTTGTGAAATGTTCCTTCCCTAGCTCTCTTGGTCACCCTTAAAGATATTTTCAAAATGAAATGATATAAAAAGAGAAGATAGAGGATCATTTATGTGTTATTCACTAACTCTATACTTATCCTTTCTTGTCCCACCAGAGAATATACCACTACTTGAATATCTGTGGATTGATCACATATAAAAATAAAATACAAAGAATAATGAATGACACCAGAAGAAATACTGATAATTGCTACTTTGTTTGAATAAAGGCATCTAGAATTAGGAATATTTAAATTAAAACCAAGAATCAATTATTGTGATAGGCAAAATTGTGTCCCCACAAAAACATCCATATCTTAATCTCTAGAACCTATGTATATGTTGCGTTATTGGCAAGGGGGAATTAAGGCAGAAGAGGGAATTAATTGCTAATTAGCTGATATTAAAATAGAGAGATCATCCTTCATTATTTAGATAGCCACAGTGTAATAGTATGGGTCTTACAGTGGAAGAATGGGGCAGAAAAGGAGTCCAAGAGAAATGTAATTATGAAAGAAAAGCACAAAGAAGTGCAGCCTTGCTGGCTTTGACGATGAAAGAAGGGGCCATGACCTGAAGAACATAGACAGCCTGTAGAAGCTGGAGAAGGTGGGGAAATGGATTCTCCCCAAGATCGTTCAGAAGGGAACACATCTTGCAGACACGTTCAATTACCCTAGCTAGATCAATGTTGGATTTCTAACCTACAGTACTCTCAGATATTTTAAATCGATTTTTACGGGGGCATTGTAATTGTACATGTTTTTAAGGTTCATAGTAATACATTCATATGTGCACATTACATTATTTCATCTGTTTCCTTCCCTAAACCTTCTGTTTCCCTCTCCTTTTCTCTTCCCTCCCCCAACCCCCTTCTAGTATTCTACTGGAATAGCATTCTCCTTGTTTTCGTGAAGTTCCTTTTCTTTCCCATTTTTTTCTCTACTTTCACATATGAGACAAAGCATGTGGTCCTTCATTTTCTGAGTTTGATTGTTCTTACTTAGCATGTGTTCTCCAATTAATCTATTTTTCTGCAAATGACAAATTTTGGTCCCCTTAATGGTGGTATAAAACTCCGTGTGTATATAAACCACAATTTTTTAGCCATTCATCTGTTGAGAGGAACCTTGGTTGGTCCCATAACTTGGCTATGGGACTGCTATAAACAGTATAAATTGTGCTGCTATAAACGTGGGAATCTATGAATCACTACAGTATTCTGACTTTAATTTCTTATGGAAAGATACAGAGGAGTTGTACAGCTGATAAATTTGTACTGATTTAAGCCACTCATTTTGTGATAATTTGTTACATCATAAAATGTACTCTTAAACTTGCAAGTAAAACTTTATTTAGGTCAGTCACTAACCATTAGATAACACAGTTTATGTAAAGAATTTAAATCTTAGCACATATTCTGTATTTTCAAATGTTGCTACAATCACTGAGGTAAAAATAACCTGCAAGTGTAAATGCTTTTTCTCACTTATTAAAACAAGACCAAAGAGGGGGCCATGTTTTCTATTATCTTCCCCCAAAATCAAGATTTTTAATTAGTGAGATAATAATGTTGGGTACAATGAATATTTCATTAAAATTAGGTGAAATTTAAATAGCTTGGGCATTTTTCTTTACATAAAAGTCTACTTTAAAATATACATTAAAGATAAGGGATTAAAAGAGTATATAGACAACTCAAAGTTTACGTGATATTCTTACTTAACAGAAAATAATTTAAAAGTTGCCATTCATGGTGTAGAATGAGGACATATTCATTATATATTTTGCAATTATATAGTACAGTGATTAGGATTACAAACTCTGGAGTCACCTGACCTTGTTTCATTATTTATTTATTTACTTATTCACTTATTTATTGATTGATTTATTTTTCTAGTGGTGCTGTGGATGGAACCCAGGGCCTTGCTCATGCTAAACATGCACTCTACCACTGACCTAAACCCCGAGCCTTTGTTTTTGTTTTAAAACCTGTCTTCTCTCAGCTGGGCGTGGTGGCACACGCTTGTAAGCCCAGTACGTGGGAGGCTGAGACTGGAGGATCCGGGTTCGCAGCCAGCCTTAGCTACTTAGTGAGGCCCTCTGCAACTTCATGAGACCTGTTATCAAAATAAAGTATAAAAAATAGGGCCAGGGGTGTAGCTTGGAGGTAAAACGCCCCTGGGTTCAATCCCTGGTACTGCAAAAAATAAATAAATAAATAAATAAATAAATAAATAAATAAATATAAACCTGTCCTCTCTACATTTTTATTTTAGATACAATGTCCCTATTCTTTTGACTTTTATAGTTTAGTAGGGAATATTATTAGAAAAAGACTAAAAGGACACACTGATATTAACATTTTGATCATCAAATGTTCTGAATAGCACATAGGAATGAAGAATAACACAAAATGAGAAATATAATTTTTTACTGAATATGCTTTCTATTATTGGTTGTTCTATGAATGTAAGAGATCTACTTCTCAAACAAATGAATTATCCTAATATAGAGAGAATATTTTTAAAGGACCAAGAAATATTCTTGGTAATTCGCATAATGTTACTACTTCTTCCTCTGTATCTCTAAACTAAATGGTAAAATGCTTGTGTAGTTCATAGACTTGCTATTATCTTGCTAAAATTTCTAGTTGATTAAATTCAAAGCTAATGTTGCCTGCACGTGTGTGAATAAAGTGGTCAATTCTGATTTATAAATGCAAATGAGAGTCCAAAGTTCCATTTTGAGTTCACCACTGATTTGCTTTCTTATCTAGATGAGTATTTACATCATGAATGATCCTATTCTATGCCAAAAATCATGAACTATTTTTAATGATATCTACACACTCTTGGGTAGATATTTTATTTTCCAGTATTATAGGGTATTAAGGTTGTGCTCTTATAGCTGCACAGTCAACAGAGCTTAGAAAGTCATGATCATGACTTTAAATTTATGGTACAAATGACCGAATAATTTATAAATCATGGTATTGCTTGATTGGAACTTGTTGGGAATTTTATCTCTCTATTGCATATCCTCCCTGTTACAAACAAATTTTAGGGGAGCTCCAAATAAAAACTCATGAAATAGTAACTTGGCAAGGCAATTTATGTCTGTGCAGAAGATTAGGGAGTCACCATAAAACCAGTACAGCAAGCACACTGGGCAGGCAGTCTGTTCAGCCTTTTATTCCTTAATGTGAAGGCCGCTATGCCATTCTGCATTGGCTAAGAGTATGGTCTTAAAATCTAATCCAGTTGGCTAGTTTTTACTGGGCATATTTTATAAAAGGAGAAACATGAAACCAGTACATCTGGGAGTGGAACATATAGATACATGTACAAAAGTTAAAAAATGGATGCTTAAACAAAGATTTTGCATTTTTTTTTCAAGAAAATCTCTTGTAGCTGGGCATGGTGGCACACGCTTGTAATCCCAGTACTTTGGGAGGCGGAGACCGGAGGATCTGGGTTCGCGGCCAACCTCAGCTCTCTCTCTCTCTCTCTCTCCCTGTCTGTCTCTCTCTCTCTCTCTCTCTCTCT
>PVJS01038728.1:0-19246 GCA_004027185.1 Glis glis
TCTCTCTCTTTCTCTCCCTGTCTCTCTCTCTCTCTCTCTCTCTCTCTCTCTCTCTACTTAGTGAGGCCCTCCGCAACTTCGTGAGACCCGGTTTCAAAATAAAGGATAAAAAATAGGGCCGGGGGTGTAGCGCGGAGGTAGAACGCCCCTGGGTTCAATCCCCAGTACCACCAAAAAAAAGAAAAAGGGAAACTTTGTCACAATAAGGAGTTGGATCTCCAGTGAGCCTCTAACAGTCAAGAATATTTATACTTCACATATCATCACATTGACATCCTTAAATTAAAACTACAGGATACAAAAGAAGAAACAGAAACACTGTAGAAGTCAAATGATTATAGTTGACCACCCAGTCCAACACAGAAGTAAAGAGAAGTAATTAAGGATATAGAGGGGCAATTAATCTGATTCATAAAGCTATTCTAGCATATATACATATAACAGAATAAGTTTATGAATTGATAATATATGATATGTATACATGTAATATATATGTTATATCTCTTCAGCTCAATACCCATAAGACAAAAAACTAAAACACTGAAAATCTTATGCAAAAAAGAAAACCTCCATATACTCCAGAAAGTAGAAACTATATGAATAATCTTCTGAGAATAAAATGTAATAAAATTAGAAATTTGAAATAAAATCCTTTTCACTCAGACATTTTTATTATTTCTCTTAAATAGCACTTGGGACCAAGAGGAAAGCAAAACTGAAATTGGAAAATGCCTTTAGAATAATCCTCATGAAAACATTTTGTGTTAGAAGTGGTGCTAAAAGAATAAAAATGAAAGTAAGTAAAAATAAAGTAAATGAAATAAATAAGCATTGAACTCAAGAAGTTGGAAAAAAGAAAACAGACTCAAGCTATGGAAAGCAGAAAGATGATACTGGTTATTTGAAAGAAGAATTAAATGAAAGAACTATAGAATTAATACATAAATCCAAAAGATCATTATATATATTTTAAAAGCTAATAAAATAACCTATTAGCTAACCTTCTCAAGCCAAAGACAGAAACAAATATACTTCAAGTAAAGAATTATAATGGGAAAACAACCACAGAGACTGATATAATTTAAAACACAATATGACATTACTTTGTTCATCTTCACACAAAAACTTTGAGAATCTGGATAAGGAAATAAATTTTCAGGAAAATATAAATTGAGAAAACTAGCCATAGTAAAGTGAGACAATCTAACATCCATTCTGCAGTTGTCAAAGGCTGTTCCCCCCCAAACAGCAGCAAGCTCAGAGCATACCACAAAAGAATTCTAACTTTTAAGAAACAGGTAACTCTGAGACTGTGTAAACTTCTTCAGAATACACAAAAAGAAACAAAAAAAAAACTTGCAATTATTTTTATGAAAATAGCATATATGCAAAATAAATATATAATATTAGAAGGCAAGCCGGCATGCTGGTGTATACCTGTAATCCCAATTAGGGAGACTGAGGCAGGAGGATTTCAAGTTCAAGTTCATCCTGGGAAATTTAGGGAAACTCTTTCTCAAAATAAAAAGAAAAAAGGACTTGGGATGTAGCACAGTGGTAGAGCATCCCTGGATTCAATCTCCAATACCACCAAAGAACCCTCAAAATTAGAAAACAGAAATCAGTGGCATATTATAAATAATGTTCAAATAAAATTTACCCCAGGGATTCAAAATAATTGAATATTAAAATGATTTTGTAATTCAACATATCAATAGATCAAAAGGGGAAAATCACACAGATCATCTTCATAGATGCTGGATAGACATCTGAAAAATTCACACCCATGTTTGTTTTGTAAAGCCTCTTATAAAAGAGCAGTGGATAGATATGTCAAAAATGTATTTTGTAATAATCACAATAGTGTTTAATGGGGAAACACTATGAGCATTCTCATTGAAGTCAGGGACAAAACCAGGACATATAATACTACCACTATTATTTAATGTTGTTCCAGTAGTGTGACAAATGGAAAGAAGAACATAAAAAATTCATTAATTTCAATTGATATGATTGTTTACTTGGAAAATTCATGGTAATCAACTAAAAAACGTTATGAATGATAAGATAGTTTTTCAAAAGACCCAGAATAGCCAAAGCAATTCTCAGCAATAAAAACCATACAGGAGGCATCACAATACCTGACTTCAAATTATACTGCATAGCTGTAGTAATAGAAACAGCATGGTAATAGCACAAAAACAGACACATAGACCAATGGAACAGAACAGAAGATACAGAAACAAATACACACACTTATAGTCAATTGATTTTTGACAAAGGTGCCAAAAACATACACTGGAGAAAAGACAGCCTTTTCAACAAATGATGTTGGGAAAACTGGTTATCAATTTGTAGAAAAATGGAATTAAATCCCAACCTCTCACCCTGCACAAGAGTCAACCGAAGATGGATCAAAGACCTGGAAATTAGACGAGAGACTTTGAAATTACTAGAGGAGGGCATAGGTCCAACACTCCAACATAGGGCACAGATAGAAATTTCCTCAATAAGACCCCCCAAGGCTCAGGAAATTAAAATAAGAATTAATAAAGGGGATCACATTAAACTAAAAAATTTCTGTTCATCAAAGGAAATCATCAAGAGTATAAAGAGAGCACCTACAGAATGGGAGAAGATCTTTGCCAGCTACTCCTCAATACTTAACACTAAAATAACAAATAACCCAATCAAGAAATGGGCAATTGAACTAAATAGATACTTCATAAAAGAAGAAATATAAATGTCCAGTAAACATATGAAAAAAATGTTCAACATTAGCAATCAGGGAGATGCAAATAAAAACTACACTAAGATCCCATCTAACCCCAACTAGAATGGCAATCATCAAGAAGTCAAACAACAATAAATGCTGGCGAGGCTGTCAGGAAATAAGAACTCTTCTACACTGTTGGTGGGATTGCAAAGTAGTGCAGCGGCTATGGAGATCAGTGTGGAGATTCCTCAGAAAACTGGGAATGAACCAGACGTGGTGGTGCACGCTTATAATCCCAGTACTTGGGAGGCTGAAACAGGAAGATCCGGGTTCGTGGCCAGCCTCAGCTATTTAGTGAGGCCCTTCACAACTTAGTGAGACCCTGTTTCAAAATAAAGAATAAAAAATAGGGTTGGGGTGTAGCTTGGAGGTAGAATGCCCCTGAGTTCAATCCCCAGTACTGCAAGAAAAAAGAAAACTGGGAATGAATCTACCATATAATCCAGCTATACCACTCCTGAGTATCTTTCCAAAGGTACTCAAATCAGAATATTATAGTAATACATGTATATCCATGTTTATAGCAGCACAATTCACAATAGCCCAATTATGGAACTCACCTAGGTGTCTATCAACAGATGAATGGATTACAAAATTTTATGGGATATATACACAATGGAATTCTACTCAACAATAAAGAAGAACAAAATTATGTCATTTGCAGGAAAATGGATGGACCTGGAGAACATTATGTTAAGTGAGATTAGCCAGTCACAGAAAGTGAAGGGTCATATGTTATTCTCTCATATGCAGAAGCTAGGGAGTAATCTGGATACAAGACAGTGGAGGAGAAACCCCAGTGGAGCAAGGGAGGTGGTCTAGGAAACAGGAGGAGAGGGATAATTAATGAAGGAAACACTTCATTGACACTGTGAACACATGTGAGAATGTCTATGCCAATCTCAATATCATATGTGGGTAAGGGGAGAGAGTGGGGAGGGAGCTGGGGAAAACTCACCAACTGCTGTGTGCATGTATGTCACTATCACTATGAACTATATTATGATGTGAAACTAAAAAGACTATAATGCACCAATAAAAGTAAAAAAAAGTGAATTGAAACAACTTTTAAAAAGATAGTTTATTAAGTTTGTTGGTTATAAAATTAAAATACCAAAATATTTATACAAATAACCAGTTAGAAGTTACAAGGAAGTAAAGAATATATTTAGAATAGCAACACAAGAAGATAAAATACATAAAATTAAACCAAGAAGCATTGAAGATCTAGGAAGAAAAAGAACTGAAAACACTATTACGCACCAACAGAAGACTTAGATATGAAGGCTCAGCATCAAAAATATGTCAAACTCCCCTTATGTTACAATATACATTATCCTGCCTCCCAAATACTGAGGATGGGACGTGTTGTTTTTTTTTTACATTTTGTTTATTTGTTTTTGTTTGACCATTTGGGGAGAAAATCTCAAAAGATAATTCTGAAATAAATAATAACCTCTTGAAATAAATAGGCAAGAATTACTAGAAAATTATTTTTTGAAGAAGAGTAATGGTTGGCAAAAGCAAAACTAGTCTTATCAGATATGAAAACATGAAGTGAAATCTACAATATTTAAAACACCATCACACATGACATGAACAGGTGACTAAATGAGTGGAATAGAAGAAACCCAAACATGTAGGTTTCAGAAGGGTGGAAGATGGAACTTTACAATAAGTGGCATTTAGATATCCAGGTTGCCACTTAAGGAAAAAAATAAAATAAGCAAAGTTGGATTCCTATCTCACACCTTACACCAATATCAACTCAAGAAGAATCAAAGATTTATATTTTTATAAAATAAAACCATAAAATTTGAGGAAAATGGCAGCATTTTACAAATGTGATGTTGGAACGGGATAGAACTTTCTTACTCTGATCCCAACCTACTCCAATCCCATTTTTTAACAAACAAACAAAAAATGTAGATTAACTTGACCATATGAAATCAAATTTGCCTAATGTGGGTAAACAAATTAAAAAAAAAACAAATGGTAAACTGGACATTTTTTTCAGTACTGAGGATGGAATCAATGCATGCACATGCTGGGTAAGCACCCTACCACTGAGAGCTACTACCCCAGCCCAGAATTTCATTCATTCATTCATTTATTTTGAGGTGGAGTCTTACTATGTTCCCTAGGCTGGCCTCAAACTCTTGATCCTCTTGCCTCAGCCTCCCGGATAGCTAGAATTGCAAGTGCACACCACTGCACCTGGCTTAGAAAAAAATTTTTAAACCACATCATAAAAAATTCTCTGAAAGGAGAAAGAACCTCTATAAATCAATGAAAAGTTGGGCAAAAGATACATTCATTCACCTTAGAGGAGATCACTCTTAAACATCAGAAAAGATGATTGACCTGACTTATAATAAAAGAAATGTTAACATTATGGTGTCATTTTTCACCAACCAACTGCAAAGATCAAAAAGTTCAATGCCCCTGTGTAAGAAAAAGTATGGAGACCCAGGTTTTCTCTTTGCTGGAGGGAGGATAATTTGATATGACTTCCATGGGGTTGTTACTTACTAGCTGAAAGTTTTCTTGCGCCGAGCCTCAATAACACCATCTCTTAGAATTATCTTCAGAATTAAAAGTAATAGTATATGCAAGCTACAGATATTGATGCCCCTGCAACTTGGTCAATGCCATGGCCTTGTTGACTCAAACAGAATGTTCTATCCACAGCTAAGTTATTCAGAGGCTCCACTGTCTGGAAAGTGGGCTTTCCACCTCCCAGAGCTGGAAGAGGGAACTAGTGTGTCCCAGAGACACAATCATGCCTGAGAGGGGCAGAGGTTCAGCCCCCACACCCAAGCCCAGGACTTGCCTCCCCAGAAAGCCTTGGCCTATTCTGGACAACTCAGAGGTATTAAGAGAAGAGTCCAGGGTCTGCCTGACAGCCACATGCAAAGTGCTCACATGGAAACTGGGAGCAGTGATAGCCCCTCACTGGCCCAGATCCTAACTGCCTGGTTCCAGCCCCACTCTCATCCCCAACCCACAACCAGGGACTGGTCAAACTCTCTGAACCCTCCCAGGTGGGGGAATGCAAGGAATCATTCAGGGAAGGAATTCTAGTTTAAGTTGACACAGCACAAAACCACCACAGCCATCTTATGACAGCATCATTTGGGTAAGACCTTTCTCCCTTTCTTGTTACCCCTCTCTGCCCTCCTACACTGAAGGGGTCAGTAAGAGTCACTGGCAACCAAGAGGAGGTAAGCTGGAAAAAGAAAAGAAGCTAAACCCAATCTCTGCCCCAAGGCAGGCAGCTGGGCCCATCTACAGCAAAACCTAACCTATCCTGACTAAAACAGTTTGTGTGTGTGTGTGTGTGTGTGTGTGTGTGTGTGTGTAGTACTGGGGATTGAACCCAGGGGCATTCTATCTCCTAGCTACACCCCCAACCCTATTTTTTATTCTTTATTTTGAAAGAGGGCCTCACTAAGTTGTGGAGGGCCTCACTAAGTAGCTGAGGCTGGCCTCAAACCTCCTGTCTCTGCCTCCCAAGTACTGGGATTACTTGGGTATCAGTATTCAACTGAAAATAAGGTATTAATCACAGTACCAACAAAATATATGAAGTAGCCAGAAATTAATCTACCTAAAAACTCAAAGAACCTTTATAAAAAAAAGTATAAACTATTAAAAGGTAAAACAACATCTAAATTAATAGAGAAAATTATCCCCCAATTCATCTATAAACTCAATATAATTTCAAACAAAATCCCAGGAAGTTTTATAAAATTAGTTTTCAGTTTATGAATGAATTGAAATATTTTTTCTGGCCGGGCGTGGTGGCGCACGCTTGTAATCCCAGTACTTTGGGAGGCGGAGACCGGAGGATCCGGGTTCGCGGCCAGTCTCAGCTCGCTCTCTCTCCTCTCTCTCTCTCTCTCTCTCTCTACCTAGTGAGGCCCTCCGCAACTTCGTGAGACCCGGTTTCAAAATAAAGTATAAAAAATAGGGTCGGGGGCGTAACGCGGAGGTAGAACGCCCCTGCGTTCAATCCCCGGTACCGCAAAAAAAAAAAAAAAAAATTTTTTCTGTATATTAGTTATTTCATTATTTCAATTTCCTTCTTAGGGAATTGCCTATTCATGTGATTGTTTTTTTAAGAGTGTTATAGGATTTTCTCCTTCTGATGAACACTTTATTTATTAAAGTTATGAACCTTTTCCTCTCACATTCATAAAAACAGTCTCCAAATTTATTGGCTACCCTTTGTTATGATTGGATCTGAAGTGTTCCCCCAAGGGCCCATATGCTAAAAGCTTGGTCCCCAGCCTGTGGTGTTATTGGGAGACAGTGGGACTTTTAGGATGTGGGGCCTAGTAGAAGGAAGCTGGGTTATGGGAGTGTGCCCTTGAAGCAGATATTGGGGCCTTGGCCCCTCCTTACTCTTTGTTTCCCAGCCACCATGAAGTTAACAGCTTTCCTCCACTGCACATGTCATTAGGCCCAAAAGCAATAGGTCCAAGCAACCATGGACTGAAACCCCTAAAACTGTGGGCCAAAGCAAACCTTTCCTCCTTGTAAGTTGACTTATCTCAGGTATTTATTATAGCAACAGAAAGCTGGCAGATACACCCCTAAATTCTGCCTATACTGATTGGACATTTATCAGTTTTACCATTTTATGTAGTTAAGCCTGTCAGTTTGCATGTGCATGATTTCTACCATTACTTGTAAGATTAGAAACAGAGGTCAATTTTTTCTTCTATTTTTCTATGATTTAATTTTTATGGTTACCATTTTTATTCATATGAAATGTATTCTTCTTTTATGATATATGTTTTCCGAATGTCTGTCTTCCTTCCCCTGCCCCCACTCCACCCCCCAGAGCTATCCAATATTCCCTAGCATATTTTATGTGTAATAAAATGGATAATTTTGTATTATCTTAACAGCTGGCATCAGAATTCTTCTTCGGGGAGAACTGTCATTGTTTGGGAGATTCTCTTGATAAATGTAGGGTAAAGGTGAAGCTCCTGAAGGCCTGAGCAACAGTGGCATCAAAAGTTTGGGTTGGGGGAAAGCCTCTCTACATGAGATTCAGGGGGAATTTGTTGTTAATCTGGAAATCAAGAAGAAAAGATGGGGAGAAATGAGGTGGAAAAGTGGCAAGAGGTTGGAACGAGTTGAGGGCCAGTGAAGTATCTGGAGATGTGGCACCCATATATGAATTTTAAAAGGTGATGCTTGTTGTGAGAACTAAATCTCTTTGGATTTCAGCAATATATGGCTCTCTCACTTCTATTACACTCTTGCTCAAAACTGCTTGTATGGATGGATTTTTTTCCAGCAGGAATATCTTAGAACATTGACAAACAAATTCTAAAATGTAAGAATAAAAGCCACAAAGAAGTAAGCAATTTTTAAAAGAGGAGGGATGTGTCCCATCAGGTACTGAAATTAGCATGAGTCATGGCAAGTGTTTTAGTCAGGATAGGCTATGTTTTGCTGCAGAAACAAAACCCTCCAAACACAATCATTTAAAACAACAAAGGTTTGTTGTGTTGGTGCCAGAAGGCTCTGCTCTGCTTCCATGCTCTGGATCCAGGCTGGCATACTACCCAACCTGGAGCAACCCAGGTTGTCTTGGCAGGGAAGGGGATATGGTGAATTGCACACCAGCTCTGAAAACTTCCTCCCAGAAGTGAGAGGTGTCACTGTGCTCACATTTCATCATTTAAATCAAGTCGCATAGCCACATCTAACTCCAAGTAGACAGGGAAATGCAATCTACCAGTTTCTTGAAAGATAGAAGAGCTAAACTATTTGTGAACAGTGCTAATGACTACCACAATATTTTTTTAAGGAGACTATAATATTGATACAGGCACTGACAAACCAATGGAACAGAAGAGAGAATCTGGGGAAATATATATATATATATATATATATATATATTCACACACACACACACACACACACACACACACACACACCGTATGTGTGTTTAGACCAGGTCTATGATATAGGTAAAGTCATAAAGCACTGGAGGAAAAGGTGGCTTGCTCAATGGGTAATATTGAGAAGACCGAATTACTGTAAAGATAAAAAATCTTAAATCTCTCCTTCTACTACATACAAACTTGAACTAATCCAGAAGATTAAGGCCCTTCATGTGATTTGTAAAATTATGAAGCTAACAGAGAAAAATGTAAAAAGTATATCTTTGTGACCTTGGTATGAGAAGATTTATTTAATAAGACCCCAAAAGGCATAACCTATAAGGTAAAAAAAAAAACAATGCATTTGACTAGAATAAAATTGAAGATTTCTATTTATGAAAGATACCACAGGTTAACAGACAGGTGACCAACTAGGAGAAAATATTGCAACAACTAAAACAAAGTGTGTCAAGCCAATGTATATCAGGAACTTCTTTAAATCCACAAGCAAAATACAACTGAAAAAGGGCAAAAATAGGAGCAGGTGATTCACGTAAGGTGAATCCCAACCGAAACTTTCCCTGAAGCATATGAAGAGATGTATGTAACAATCAGAGAAGTACAGAGAACAGCGGGCTCCTTTAAGCCCATCAGCACGGCAACCATTAGAAAGACAGATGACACCAAGTGTTGGAAAAGATGTGGGGAGACAGAAACCCATAGGCACAGTGGGGGAGTCCATTGACGGAACTGACCTGAGAGCCATAGGTGGCCGGACTGAAACTGAGGGGGGCTCAGCAGCCCACTCTGGGCACACACCTAGATGGACCTCCGCCTAGATGCACCAGCGCCCATGCTGAAAACTGTTCATCATAGCAAATAATTTGAGGCAACTGGAGTGTCTGTCAGTAGAGGAATCTAAAGTAATATTTGATGGATGCCTAGGGTAAAATATTATATAGCAGCCAATAGTAGTGGTGAAATAGATGTATTTAGCAACATGAATTAATATTAAAGACAGATTTGAGTGAAAAAAACAAAAAACAGAAAATATTAATTTTCTGTTAATAAATTTTAATAAATATATTAAAATGTATTTTAATACAAACACATACATATTTAGGTCTGTTTCTTAGATCATAGAGTTCCAGAAATATGAGAAGTAAATTTCTTTTGTTTATCATCTACCCAGTCTACAGTATTCTGTTATAGCTGCCTGAACCAATTAAGACAGCACTGAACTGAGAACCTGTTCTAATCAGGCTTGAAGCCTTGGCCATGTTGCCACATCCATTACTATTACTACTACTACTACTACTACTACTACTACTACTACTATTGTTGTTATTATTATGATTATTTTGTGGTACTGGGGATTGGACCAAGGTGCCCTCTACCTCCAAGCTATATCCCCAGCCCTATTTTATTTTTTATTTTGAAACAGGATCTCACTAGGTTGCCAAGAATCTCACTAAGTTTTTGAGGCTAGTCTCAACACTGCAATCCTCCTGTCTCAGCCTCTTAAGTACTAGGATTACAGGTGTGTGCCACTACACCCGGCTACCACATCCATTTTGATCTCATTCCCCATACCCATAGAACCAAACCAGAAACCCTCTAAAACACATTCTAGAAACATATTCAGATGCTGAGATTCTAGGAAGTCATTTATACCTTCATGTAACTTCTTTTGTTTCCTTTCCCTGGTATATATTCACCTTCAGGGGACCATGGGCCAAATCAGTTATTCTAATGGTATGATTTTGCTCTGGGGCAGTATGTGTGCAGGGACAGTTATAAGGACCACAGTCCTCTCCACGCGGGCAGCTGGCTTTGGCAGGTGGCTGGCCTCCATCTATCCTAACCACTCACGGGGCTGAGTGCTCACGCCTGCATGAAAGCCAAACTCTTCCAGACACTGGGCTGGGCACAGTGGAGACAATGCACGTAAAAGCTTGCGCATGTTCTCCTCTTGACATCTGGGATTCAACACACTGAAAAGACATGCTTCATGATGACTGAGGCCCTGGGGAAGGAGCGCCTGGACCTGGGGGTCTGACATCCTGACATCGATCAGTCCTTCCATTCCTCAGGGCCCATGGCAGCCACAGCCCCCAGATTGAGTGATCACAGAGCCCCATCCCTCAAGCCCCATTCCCAACCCCAGACTGACCTCTCCCGGCCAGACCCTGCAAAGCAGTTTGGAAAGAGAAAGGCGAAGGCGTTCTCCTGGGCTCATTGTTTTTTCAAACGCCTCCCCCCAAAGAGAGGGAAGAATCGGGACAAAGAAGAAATCAGAAGGAGTTCGATGGTCCCCCCACCCTCCAGCCTCCCGCCTCTCCCCCAGACTCCAGCTGTCGGCCTAAAATCACAAAGCCTTTTCGCTCACAACCCAGAGGAGGAAAAAAAAAAAAGAGGAATGCAAAGGGAAGGGAAGAAGCGGCAGCGAATTTCAAAAGGAGGGCTAATTTGTGCAGCGCCGGACAGCTGCATTTGCATAATGAAATGTGCAGAGGATGTTTGGCTCATGTATTTTTTAGAAGGTTTAACTTTAATTTTATTTAGCCTAAGAAGGGCATGTCACTCAAACTCCGCTGGTCATTTATAAAAATATTTCAATTGTGTTTCCAAGGAGCTGTCTTTCTGGCCTAAGTGGCTGGTGCCGGAGGTTGTGAATGCTAATGCAGAGGTCAGGAGATCGATAAGGGAGGGAGAAAATGAGAGAGGAAAATGGGAGGGGCAGAGACACCAAGAAAGAAGCAGACACTGAAAAGAAAGGACAAGCAGGAGGATAAAATGAGAGACAGACATAGAAACAGAATTGTGCAGTGGGACCAGGCTCCCTGGACTTGAGAGAAGCAGGCCAGGTAAATATCCACCTCAGAAGTGGGGACAGGTGTTCCCAGTGGACCGCACCCCGCTCATGCAGGTGGACCCAGCTTTCCCAGCCCACAGGGTTTGGATTTTGTTTTTAGTGTTGCTACTCTAATCTCCACAAACACAGTTTCCAAGAAGGGCATTCTAGGACCAAGCTGTCTTTCTCCCACCCCTGGGTCCTACATGAGAGTTGCTTTCTCCCATCTCTGTGGGCTGTTTGCGTTGGAGCCTGGAAAGGGAGGGCCGAGCTGAGCTTAATGTGCACACTTCTTTCCTCCTGCTGTCCAAGCAACAGTTGCCTTTCAACTTCCCAGCTTCCTTTCCCACATAAACACCCAGCCCCCTAATAAAACGCTCCTCAACTTTCAAGCCCCCCCCCCCGTTATACTGGCACACAGTGGAGATGGAGGAGTGGGGAGGAGCGGGGCTGGGGACAGAATCTCCTTCTTACTTCCCCACTGGCCTCAAAGCACTTTGGAAAGATCCTAGACTCTCAGACCAAGCCAAGTCTCTGAGTGACCCACGTAGAAACTGAGGCCAGAGGCAGGAAGGAACTCCGTGACGGAGGCAGCTGGGGTCCCCCAGCCTCTCCTCCAGCTGCACCTCACTGCTTCCTCACACTCAAAGCCCGGGCTCCCTCAGTTCCCCTCTTGGTCTCAAAGGCCAGGAAAGAAACCTCCAGCAACTTGCTCTAGAAAACGCTACCCTGGCAAAACTGGTTAGATCTCCTTGTACAGTTGGTTCCATCTGAACCAAACAGTTGTCCAGGCTGAATGTGCAGCTCACGTCTTGACCTGTGAGCACCGTGTGGGGATTGGGTATTCTGCATCTGGGGACCCCTCCAAAGTCCCAGCCTTGGAAATCACCATGCCTGAGCTAGACTGTGGAACTGAGGGGCACTCCTTGAAGGAAGCACCCCACTCCAACCTCAAATACCTAAAAATAAAAAGTGCACCCAGCCTGAGTGGGCTGGGGCTGGTAGCCCAACTCCCAGCGTTCAAGGGCTTGGCAGAGGGAGCAGGTGGGCTGGGAAGGGTGGTTCTTATGCCTACGTGTGAGAGGCAGCCTGGAAGGGCAGGGGATGTGGAGCTGGGCTCTGAGGTCAACCTGCCTGAGGTCATCAGTTGAGCAAGTGATAAACCTCTCTATCTGCAGCTTCTTCATCTGTAAAGAGGAAGCCAGAATCCACCAGTCACCCTGGGCTTTGTCATCGTGCATTCTAATAAGCTGTCACGGGGCAGGAGGGTTTGAGGTGTGGTCAGTGGACATGCCCACACGGGCCAAGCGCCCTCCCTGGACACTCTAGGGGACAGGAGCGCAGAAGGGGAAGCAGAGCCCCAGGACTGTTTCATGCTGTTGGGATTGACCCTTTTTAACAAAAGTGCTTGAGAAAGACTGTAGAACAAGAGGCTGCTGACAGCCGAAGGGGTAGAAGGAAACTCATGCCACACTCTCATTTAGAAGAAGAGAAGACCAAGACCGAAAACAGCCCAGGTCACATGCTGTGTCCCTGCAGAGCCAACTCGAACCCATCTCCAGGTGCCTGACTTTCCTTTCTGTTAACAACACTAGCAGACCTGGTGGGTGAGAACCCCACCCCACCCCAGCCCTGGTCAGGAAAGGGCCCGGAGCTGGCTTCCAGCCCACCAGTCCCTGATGTGCAGATGGAGGGGGCAGCGGAGACCAAACTGGGGGTGGGAGAAGAGCCAGGGGAGGGGGCTGGCGCTGGCCACCGCAGCCCCACGGGAAGCGCCTGCATATGGCCAGCCAGGCTTGGCAGCCCGCACACTAATCCTGCTGTCAGCCAGGCCGGGCGCCGGATTAGGAAATGTCACGTTTCAAAGGAAATTATTTCCATTTTCTCCCCAGGAAGGAAAAAGGCAGAAAGACAAGCAAACTCCAGGGTCGTGTACTGGGAGACAGGCCAGCATATGGGCCCTAGACAGGCGCCTCTCCTCCTCCTCCTCCAGCCCCCTCTTCGGATGGCCCAGAAGTGACAGCAGTCGCCTTGCTGAGTTCATCCCGGCCAAGGGCAAATGGATTTCACAGTTTATCAAGGGAGGAAGGGGCGTGTCACTGACTCATCAACCGTGACCCACCTCGACTCTGCCTTCCCCCGCCCAGTCAAATTCAAGGCCATAGCTTCTCTGCTGACCCCCCTCTCTCAGGGGCTCCTGGGCCAGTCTCCCGGGACCAGCAAGTCAGAGAGAGAGAGTCGCCCTTGACCTTCTGTGCTTTCTGTGCTGTGTGGGGGCTGGAAGCTCTACCCTCCACCCAGCCCTGAGACCCTGCCTCTTATCTGGGGCTCCACACACTGCAGGCAGGAAAGAAAACCTCAAGACAGAGTGAAATAATACATTCTCCCTCTCTGGATTTCTTTCTCTCTGCTAAGACTTTTCTGCTTCTCTTCCTTCCCCCGCCTCATCTGAGACAATAATAAATACTTCTCATTCTTACCGCCACTGGAAATTGTGGAGCTTCTTAATTACAAAAGTAATGTCACAATATTAGCAATTAATTAATTCTAATCTGGCCCGGAAGAGAGGTCGGGCATACAATCACCCCCTTATGCCTCTGGAGCCAGGGACCAACCCAACGGATATTGTGATTGAAATATATTTGTATGGAGTTATTAGATACTATCTGCAATCAATCCATTACCATAAACTTAAGCTTCCACGTTCTTTCATATTAAATGAATTTTCATATCACATTTCCCAATAAGCACTGCTTCAAGTCAACCCTTATTTATCTAATAATGCCATGCAAATATTTTATTATATTTCAATGAAATGTGTCAAAAACTATTACCTTGTGCTGGCTTTGGGGTGAGGAGGGAACAACGCCGGTTGGGAGGTGGGGAGGTCTCTCTATGTCTGCTCAGTGCAGAGGCAGTACCCTCCCCTCTGATACCCACACTCCTCTGCCCCAGGCCCCTTCAGATAGGTGGTCTACAAGAAAAGTATTTTCTAGACTTTTCCTGTCCTTGACAAACTGAGGGCTCACTGGAAAATCCAAGCCTGCAAGGACAGAAAGGAGAACCCCTTCTCAACTCCAATACCTCTGTGCCCCAAAATCAGGGCTGGCCTCATGGTATATGACTGTGCAGTCATGCAGGGCCCCACACTGGTTAATTGTCTATTGTCGCTGGGTTAAAATTCTTCATTTATTTATATTGATTGATTGGTTGATTGATTGATATTGTGGTACTGTGGGGATTGATCCAGGGCATTCTACCTCCGAGTTATACCCCCAGCCCTATTTTATTTTGAAACAGGGTCTCACTAAGTTGCTGAGAGTCTCACTACTTTGCTGAGGCTGGTCTTGAACCTGCAATCCTCCTGTCTCAGCCTCCCATGTACTGCAATTACAGATGTGTGCCATCGCGCCTGGCTAATCTTCATAATTTTTAAATAAGGGGCCCTGCATTTTCATTTTGCACTGGAGGATCTCACAAATTATGTAGCCGGACCTGTCTAGGATATTACTCACATCGATACTACAAACCCTGGTTTTTGTACCTGCATGACGTGCTGTACACTCTGGGGTGTTCATTTACAAGCTGGTATCCAAACATATTGAGGTCAGAAGAGGCCCTTCCGGGTCTCGCCCTTTCCCTCCACACGGCTGCACTTTCTGACACAAACTCTCTCCCAGAGAGTCCACCATGTTGCTAATGAGAACCCAGAGGCTTGTGCCTATAGCCACACAGAGAGCAAGAGGCAGAGTGCGGACTTTATCTCAGACTCTGGGCCACAGAGGAGGGATGACTTCCTGCCATCACGCCGACGGGTAACATGGTCACAAGGCCATCGTTGGCTTGGGAACAGTGGGAACTGATGACAGCAGTCACAGCATCTGGCTCCAGTCCCCTTCAGTGTCTCCTGGGATCCAGCCCTGCCTGGCCCCACCATGATCTGTTGCTGACCCCGCTGAGGCTGGCAGAGTTGGAAGTGAGCCTGTCCCCACTGTCCCCGTCCTGATACTTTCATCTTTTGTGACCAGTCTTGGAAGCACTGGCCTCTCGGTGGCCAGAGCTCCCAATGGCCATTTGGTTCTTTCCACTTTAACAGTCCATCAGCCAAGAAACACAGTTTCCAAGGATTGGCGTGTAACCTTGTATACACATCTCCTACCATCTTCTCGTCTGCAGTTTTACCATCTTCAAAGTGGGAAAACGATCTCACATGAAAATCTCTCAGAGCTTTTGTGAAAATTAGATGAAATAATATAGGTTTATGAAGCACTTGGTGGAGAGTTCATGTGTTTTGATCTTCTAGTTCCCAAGCAAGTGTGTCTTGGGTAAAATGGATCCTGAGTGATCTGCTTTCTCTGCTCTTTCCCAGATTCGTGGCACCCCATGTAGGGTTTCACTAAATTTCTGAGGGTCTTGCTAAGTTGCTGAGACTAGCCTCAAATCTGTGATCCTCCTGTCTCAGCCTCCCAAGTACTGGGATTATAGGCATGGGCCACCATGCTCTCTGGTGTTTGCATTATAAGAGCCTGCTCCCAAAATAAAAGAGCCTGCACCTCATTTAACGCTAAGCACCCTGAGGGCAAGGATGCCAGCCCCACTTTCTCAGGCACCTCCATTCAGCTTCAGTCAAGGCGTTTATAGGGTCTCTCCCAGCAGGTGAACTGAGCAAGGGACAGAGTAAACAGCTGCCCCCCCCCCAGTCTCCTGGGAGGACCTGGGTTCCTCCCTCTTCTCCTTACTTCTTCTAATCATTCATGGTGGCAGTCTGACAGAAGAGCCCCCACCAAATAAAATTGCCTCTGGGCACAAATACAAAACATAAAACATTTAGGGAAAACCATCCAAGAACAGTTGGCACCACAAGTAAACTGCTTTAAACACTCAACTATAAGCAACCAGTTTAAAGCTCTGGCATGGCTGAGTCCTGGCCTGGGCTTGGCCAGCTCAGCGGGGTCCCCTCCTCTACTCTCTCAGGCTCTCCTGATCACCACCACCTTCCCTTCTGGCCTTCCCATCCTCATCTCAAACTGAACACTAGTCAGTTCCTTCTGACACTGGACAGCAGCCCCTTGTCCCCCACAGGCACATCCCAGAAAAATCCCAATCCTGGAAGATGCACAGGGATGCAATTCCCTTTTCTGGAATCCAACCTCATAAATCTCTTTCATACACATTCCATTTCAGGGCTAGTGTGAAAGAGGTCTGACCAGGACTCATCTTTTAACTGGTGCCTGGATTCCATGGAGGCCTTTACAAAGCCTGGTCTCTGATCATTCTTACTCTTTGCATAGTATGTGTGACCCATGGAGTGGTTCAGTTCTTTCATCCCACTGGCCCATACAACAGCCTGTGTGGTAGACTCATCACTATTTTTGAGATGCAGAAAAAGCCCAGAAGCAACTATCCAGGGCAGAAAGTTGGTAGGTGGCAGAGCTGGGACAGAAACCTAAATCTCCTCACTTCTCCACAGTCTTCCTGCTCTATCCAGCTACCTCTCAGCCCATACTCAGGTACCTCTAGGCTCAGAGCTGGGCTCCTTGGGGCCATGTGCACAGGACTGGGAAGGACAGATACAGATCAGGAGGAGACAGCATAGGGGAAGGGGTCTGAGAGCCTGCCAGTTTGGAAGGATGGGGCCTGGCTGTACTGTTCCCATGGGAGCTACGCAGGCCATACCCTCTTCTCAGGGACATGCCCTTGGGTCTATTCCCAAGCAGGAGGCCTGGGTCTGGGCAGGAGCCAAGTCCAGATGACAATGCTCCTGTGGTCATCTGGATCCAGGGGCATCAGAGCAGCTGGTGCTCTCTGTCCTGCTGAGACTCCCCAAGGAATAGCTGCCCTTGAGAGGCTGCCTCCTTTCTCTGTGTGCCCAAGCCTAGCCTAATGTCACCACTTGTTTTAGTCAACTTTCCCGTCACTGTGACCAAAGTCTCCCATAAAAACAACTTAGAGGAGGAAAGGTTTATTGGGGCTCATGATTTCAGAGGTTTCAGTCCATAAGGCCCGCTCTGAAGCATAAATGGCGGCAGCAGGGTGTGCAGAGAGAAGCTGCACACTAGAAGCAGAGAGAGCAAGGGGAGGGGACAAGGGACACATACAATCCCAAGGCCACACTCCCAGTGACCCACCTCCTCCAGCCACACCCTACCTACCTAAGTTACCACCCATAAATCTATTCAAATTATTTCTCCAACAATGGATATATCCACTAATGAGATTAGAACCCTCACATTTCAATCATTTCGCTTCTGAATATTTTTGCAATGCCAATATATGAGCTTTTCCAGGAATCATTCTGTATCCAAACTTTAAGACCACTCACTCAAGCCTCCAAGATGCTGAAGAGACCGTCATCACACTTGTCAATTACATAGCACTTCCCACAACTCTCACCTCATTTCATTCTGACAATATTATGAGGTTGGCATTCACATCCCCATTTAACTAATGAGAAAACCAAGGGCTTGAGAAGGTCAGAGGAATCGCTATGAGCCATTAATAGCTAGAAGATGGCAGAAACATCACTGGAATCCAAGTTCTCTGATCAGTTCAGTCCTACTTTCACCACCATTCATGTTGCCAAACAAGTACCAGTGTTTCTGGTGATGGCTCCGTTCTCATGCTATTCCTTGGATCCCTCTTTTCCCATACATGCTCTTGCCTACTGTGGTCCTGACCGGGCTCTGGGTCATTTAATGCATTGTCTCTCTCCCTGCCTTACTTACTCTTTCACTTAACAGACATATGTTGAGCACCTGCTATGCACCAAACACTATGTGAAATACTGGGAATACAAATGATGAAACCTACAGTCTTTTCCTAGAAGAGGCTTCACTGTGGGCACGGGCAATGGTAAGGAAAGCAACCATGAAATTACAGTGTAGTGGTTCCCAGGGCAAAGCAAAATAGGATGCTAGGTCAGAACACCTGGGCTGGTCTTGGAAGATGAGGGGCTTCGGGAGAAAAGACATCTTGAAGGTGTAATTCAAGATATGAAAGTTTTGCCAAAGAGAGAAAGGTAGGGGTCTCCAGGCAGGGGGTGCCATGGTATGCCTTGGACTGCAAATATTTCATACTGGATATAGCACAGACCAGGATAGGGACAAACCATGAGATATGGGGTGTGAAGAAACAAGCGGAGGTCAGGTCACACAAAAGCAGGTGAATATCTAGGCACTTGGGACCCTGACAGCAATGGAGATTTACAAAAGGTTTTAGGGCAGAAGAGTGGTCAGAGCAATCTGGGCTTAATAGACATAAGGGATTGGAGGGGGCAAACCTGGAAATGGGGAGATAAATTGGGAGTTAAGGTAGTAATTCAGTTCATTAGTCGCCTTTCCATTATTGTAGCAAAGACCTAAAATAATGTATTAAGAGAAAAGGCTTTTTTCGGCTCACTGTTTCAGAGGTTTCAATCCATAATCAGTTGGCCCCATTGCTTCGAGCCCTTTCTACTGTGGGTGGCCCCATCAAATCCACTGAAGGCTTGAGTGGAACAAAAAGGCCAACCTTCCCAAGAGTGGAGGAAGGCTCCTCCTGCTTGATGGCCTTCAAGCTGGGACATTGGTTCTTTCTCACCTTGGACTTGACTCTTCTTGGGTCTTGAGCCTGCCAGCTTTCAGACTAAAACTTACACCATAGGCTCTCTTGGGCCTCCAGCTTGACAACTGCAGATCTGGGGACTTCTCTGCCTCTGTAGTCATGTGAGCCAAT